>JADKLZ010079391.1:13290877-13303416 GCA_021533235.1 Biomphalaria straminea | reverse complement strand
TGCATGCACTGTCGCTTGCACTTACGGCCGTGAAAGCATCAGAAAGGAGAAAATTCATAATCTGCTCCGACTCCAAATCTGCATTGCAAGCTTTGGGGCGAATGAAGACTGACATTCCATTGGTACACAAGTGCCTAAAGCTGTTGGACCAAATAGCAGCCAACCATAGGGATGTCACCTTCATCTGGGTCCCCTCCCATGTAGGCATAGAGGGAAACGAAGCCGCAGACAGAGAAGCAAAGAAAGCCTTAAACCAAGCAGTGTCAGGAACCCAAATTCCCTACTCGGACCTGAGACAAAGTATTGCCACTGCCACCTATCAAGAGTGGCAGGACCGATGGGAGGCTGAGACTCACAACAAACTCAGGCAGATCGTGGCGGATGTACGGTGGCGGCCCATATCTAAGGGTCTGACAAGGCGTGGCAGCACAACCATGTCTAGACTTAGGATTGGCCACACCTACATCACACACTCTTTCGTGCTGAAGAGAGAGGGGCCACCACTTTGTGAGCGTTGTGATTCTCGCCTCACAGTGGAACATATCCTCATCGACTGCCCCAGATACCAGGATGTCAGGGAGAAGTTTTTCACATCCACTGACTTAAAAATACTGTTTGACACTGTCGACCCTGGGAAGGTACTGGGCTTTATCCGGGAGGTGGGGTTGTCTTCGAGGATCTGATTCGTGAGTCTGTATACACATATTATTTACACTAGATTCTTATCAAATATCAAAATTTTTACATATGCTCTTTTAACTGTAAATGAACCTTAATTTTAACAAGTTAATTGTATAAACTTTGACCTTTATATAGAGGGAGAGTAGTCCTTAAGGGACTACGGGCACGACATGGCCTATACTGTGCCGATGTGCCCAAAACTAAAACAAACAAAACAAACATAAATTGGTACATACCTGAATTCACATGAGTGGAATGTGTGGTAAAAAAAAAATATTGTTTGAGCTTGTTGATGAATGAACAATTTGACTTAGTTTCAACTGGATATATAATTAACAAGTTCAGAAGCCTTGTATTCATTCATTACAATGAAAGAACTGAGTAATGTACTAACTAGATTTGCAGTTTTGAAACTTTTTTTTTTCTATAAAATTTGTATTACTAGCATACCCATGCTTTAAGGAGCTAAAACAGAAATTTTTTTGTTTGTTTCAACAGACTGGAGTTCGAGACAAAACCAATGTGATTTACAATTCATCCCTGGGTGTTATATTTGGAGTGAAGAAGTATGCTGAAGCTCTACAGAAAGTTGTGGAGAAGAGGTAACGGCTTCTATCTCAATAAGAATGTGCTAGTTTGTTTTTTGTAATGGTTTCTTTCAATACTCAAGACTTTTTTTTAAATGCTATATTTCTTTTCATATTTAACATTGGACTAATCTTGTTTTCACCTAGCTGCTGTGTTGATGTTTCAATTCTCTTATTGACAGTAAAAAAATTAAATACCTTTGGATGAAATAAATATTTATCATCAGAAATGATTAGTTTTAGAGAAATTGATTTTGTATAGTATGATCATCCCTCAAAGGCCTATTATTTAACTGATAGCTTTATTTGCAAGATCAATCATCTATATGAACTATAGATTTCAAGTAGTAAAAGTTCCTCTTTCAGACCATGTGGTCTATAGAGTAGATGATGTATAGGTCATCTGTTTCTGTTAATGAGGTTGTTATGTGACCAACTAATGTAAGGTACCTATTAGAACTGGGTGGACTCAGGTGCCCAAAGATCCTGAAATTAAAAATCCCAGTCTTTACCAGGATTCAAACCCTGGACCCCCAGTTCAGAAGCCAAGCATTTTTCAGCTCAGCCACCACACCTCCTTACATTACAAGTAGCTGATAGAAAAGTAAATGTCTGAATGTTTGTATTGCAGAAACATCAAAGTGAATTACAAACATAACCTTGTTGAGGTGGACCACAAGAACAGGACGGCCATCTTTGAAAAGCTGGATGATAACAACAAACAGGTCCCTTTCCAGGTAAACATAGTCCAAGTTGAACAATGTCTTTTTACATTCACATAGAAATTAAAACTACTAATGTTTTTGACTAAAAATAAACTCGACTTATTGCAAAAACATACAGAATCTCCATAGAAGTATGTCATCTAAAATGTTATTTAAACTGAAATATGTTAACATAATTTTTTTAAAACTCAAACTTCCATAATTCTTTTCTTAACTCTATGCCCCTCCATGCAGTCTCTACTGTCATCATTTCTTAAGATTGCATACTATTTCATCATTCCAAAAATAGCCTAAAAGATTTCTTTGCATGACTTTACCTCCTTTGAGTTCCTCACCTCTTTTGCATCTATGAATCAAAAAACAAACATTTAAGGTTTTCTTGACTTCAATTTAGTTTCCAAGCTCTTAAGTGTATTTTCCTCTGTTATCATAACAAAAATTTTAATGTCTCAATGATCCAAAATACCTTCTTGATTAATTTGCATCTTTTTATGTTCAGTTGTCTCAATATATTGTAGTGGTAATCCCATTTGTTTAGAAAAAAGTTAATTCAACTCCGAAACATCATAAACTGGAGCTGGGAAATTGTACTTATATTGGTAATATTGAGATTGTAAAACATAAATAGAAAATCCGCTGTACAAAAGTAGTTTTGATATGAATGTATAATTTATAACATTTCTACCAAAATTAAATGTAAATGCTTTGAAGGACTTCTTGGATGATCCTTTCTCTTCCCCATCAGTATGATTTCCTCCATGCTACACCGCCAATGTCTTGTCCTGATGCCCTGAAACAAAGTCCACTGATCAATGACGCTGGCTGGGTGGATGTGAACAAGTACACTCTACAACACAACAAGTTCCCCAATGTGTTTGGCCTAGGGGACTGCACCAGCCTTCCCACCTCCAAGACAGGAGCTGCAGTAGGTGAGTGGCATTTTTTTTATTACACATTAGAACATACCCCTACCAACAAAAAAAATAGTTAGAGGACTTAACAATAATCATTTGAAAATTAGGTAAAAAAACAGACAACAATGGTTTGAAAATAAAGTAAAAAAAACAACAAATATGTTAGTTAACTATATTAAAAAGGTTTTGAGCACAGTATTTACTATGATTATTAGTAGCTCATAGAAATAATTTAAAAAAGGTAATTTTGTTGTTTAAGCATATGGTTACCATTGTTACAAATAGTGAATAAGCTTTATTCTCATGGGAATGCCTAGGATCTTTTACCAGGTACCTAATTGTTAAGTTATTAGTGTCAAAGGGTATAGCTAGAATCATTAACTTATTAAAGGGAACAAACAAATATTTTTTTATGGTAAAAAATATAGTCAACGCCAGTAGAATAGCTAAGGCCAATAGTATTGACTAACTAGAGATATATCTTGGCGGAAATTGTTTGTTTTGTTTTTGGGTAGAGAATTCATGTGACATCACTGTTTCAGATATTTCCGTTCGGGTAATTTTGAGTGAACACTGGACTTGTTCATTGAGAATATAAATAGGAGCATCTAACTTAAGAAAGAAAAAGGTTGTTTGCTTATTTAGTTCTGCTATCTTGGCTTAACAATTATAAGCTTTGTGCTTTTCTGTAAATGGATTTGTGAAAGTATTTAAGGGATTTATGGACTAAAGTGCTCTGAATTTTATTCTTGCATTTGTTTGCACTTAATTCTGTTTCAAGTCAAGTTTGATCATAAAAGGACACGAAACCACTGGAACTAATTATTACAACAAGAATATAATCAATTACAGTAGAACATCTATTATCCGGATTAATTGGGAATGTGGTCTGTCCAGATAATCAATCCTCCAGATAACTGTTTTTTTGTTTTTTTTTTACTTATTGGGGAATATTTTAAACAGTGGGCATGACATGGCCTAAATTGTGCCAAAAGCCAACTGTTTCACTGACAATGTAAATAATACTGTAAAGGCAATTCATATTGGTTTATCAGCTGTATCACACTGTACGTAAACATAAAATTTAAATATACAGAGAAACAAAGTGCTTTACATAGTAGCCATCGCAAGCTTTACTGAAAGAATTATCACTGTCCAGATCAATTAAACTGCTGTAAAATAAAATCTTTAATGCTCATATTCAATTCAATAGGTTAACAATTAGGCACCTGGAATAAGTCTGAAATGAAATTTAGTGTTTTATGTGTTTGGTTGTTAACCTTAGCCAGAAACTAGTTGTTGCAATTAGACTAAATCTACCACCAGCTTTAGTTTTCTTTTCTTTTTCTTCTAGCGGCCCAGTGTGGTATTTTACACAAGAATCTCTTGCAAGTGATGAAAGGCGAATGTGCAACACCTTTGGTAATTAAAGACATAATTTTCTCTTGTTGTACTTGAAAAATCTCTTTGTTTCTCTGTTTATACACACTATCACCAGTAGAGTTGTTGTTTATACACACAATCGCCAGTAGAGCTGTTGTTTATACACACAATCGCCAGTAGAGTTGTTGTTTATACACACAATCGCTAGTAGAGTTGTTGTTTATACACACAATCGCCAGTAGAGCTGTTGTTTATACACACAATCGCCAGTAGAGTTGTTGATGAATTTATTTTGCTAACTATTCTAGTATGACGGCTATACATCCTGTCCTTTGATAACCAGCAAGTCAACGTGTATCCTGGCTGAGTTTGACTATGATGGTAATCCGCTAGAAACTCTTCCCTTCAATCAAGCCAAAGAGATGAATCTAACCTACAATATGAAAGCTTACATTATGCCTGAGATTTACTGGAAAATTATGATGAAGTGAGTTTTGAAGTATAGAATTCTTTTCTGTAACTTGATCTAACAAAATCAATGATCAATTCTTGAAATCTCTTTTTTAAAAAATGTAAGAATATTGTCAGATAGAAAAGAAAGGGTATAATTTTTTTATTTTAAAAAAGCCCAGACTCAAATCAGGAAAAATTAAGGACTTTAACTATAGCTGGTGGTGTGGTATGCACTCCCCGAACTGCCGTCTCTTTGGTCCTGGGTTCAACTCCCCCACCCAACCCGCTGCCTTCCTTCGCCAACCGGCAGATGGTTGGGGCTAGAATGTAATAATCTTCAATTCTGAATTAACATCCCAAACATTTAAAAAAAACAATAATGAGTCATTTCCACCCAATGCTTGAGTTAACATATTTAGATTAATGTTTTGTTTACAGCAACCATTCCCTCAAACAGGCTCCTGTAACTGAATTTGTGCCATGCATATTTCATGGCATTCTTTGGGTCACATCAGCAAAGTTGAGACATGGACCATAACACATCCTCCCTTTGTGTAAGGCCTTAGGTCAGGGGTATCCATTGAATCTTAAGTCAGCAGGAGCCCTAAAACACCATTTTATACACATTATCCCCTTTCATTGTTTACATTTTTTTTCTCGGAATCATACTAGTCGTTTATGTAAACCTTCATCACATTGAATGTAATTTTTTATTAAGAATATTTTACCCAGAGTGTGTCTTTTTTTTTTTTAAACAACAATTTCCTATAGCTTTTTGTGGAGTGGTTATATATAAACTTTCTGCCCTCTAGCATAGCAATAGTAATTATAATTTAGTCACTCTCCTAGCATAGCAACAGTAATTATAATTTAGTTACTCTCCTAGCATAGCAACAGTAATTATAATTTAGTTACTCTCCTCCACAGAGGAAGATGGAATGGCCCAGCTACATTTAGGAAAATGTTGAGGCTAGGACTCATTCGCTCCAAGAAGATACAAGTATAAACAGACGTTGACTTTTAGTTTATTTGGTCATTTGTTCTTTGTTTTTTTTTTTTGGTGTGGACTGTTGATTTAAAAGTTTTAGAAAGCTTGTTATATTGTGAGGGGTCTGCTGGGGAAACTATGGTTGAAAGACATATTTGTTTTGTATACCAATACTAGGTCTGTATATGCTCGTTAAAGAGATTTACAGCCGAAAATTGGGTTACAGAGTTTGCAATAATATATTTCTGTTCATAGACATTTCAAGTATACTGTCATTGATACTGGTGATGGAATGAAATGATATTTTGTTTGAAAAATGCTGAAGTTTTAACTACTGCTTTCTGCTGATAGTGCTAATCATTGAGAGATTAGTATTTCAAAAACGTTTGCTTGTAAATGAAAAAACAATTGCTTAGTCAGAGCCAATATTCTAATTATTTATTCTTGAGGATTCATCCCACAGAAATATCTTCCTTTGTGTCCTGCAGCAAACTCAAGTCATTTTGAAAATCTCAATTTATTTACATTTCATATAGGTGTGCTTAGAGTTTTAATTTTCATGATGTTGAGAATGTTTCTGTATTATGGTAATGTTATGCTTTAGCTAGGTCTTTGTTGTCACTTGAAGTGCTGTATTGTTCTTTCATTTTAAAACTCAAAGACAATCCTTTGTAATTTTCATAATTTAGCTTTCAGACAAAGCTGTACAAGTTTTGTTTTAAATTTAAAGCCTTTGTTTTGTTGGATAACTCAATACAAATACCTGCTAATATAAATGTCCATTTTGTTGTTGTTTTATTTTTTTATTCTTCATTGAGATTTGATCTGCACAAGCAACTTGTTGATAAAGGGAATAATTAAAAAGTTGGGCTTTCACTGATGTCAATTAAGATGGCCTCAGCTGTCTGTGGTGGAAGGTCTCGATATACTATTTGAGTTCAAAAGATAGACCTGGCATTGTTTTATGACCTTTTTGTGATGTTTTTTCTTATCTGTAGATAAAAGAGCAAAATGACCTTACCTTTCATGTTTGGAAATTAGAGGATGTTCTGACTTAATTTAAAAAAAATTCAGTTGGTATTTATGTGTGCACCAAAAACAAAAGATCTAGACAAATACATTTTTCATCTAGATTTATCAAAGCAAAGAAGACAATTGTTGCTTTCCATTGGGCATATGTTCTACAATTATAAACAACTTCTTGGTTGGAAACAGCTTATTTTTTTTTTTTTTATTAATGTAAGTTGATAGAAAATATTAATTCAGTTTACCTTTGTATTGGTATTAAAACATCAAAAAATTTTTATAGATCTATTTCCCTCTAGTTTTTAATTACCATTTTTTTTTTCTTACAATGTCAATCTTTACAAGTAAATATTTAATAAAAACAATCACTAAAAGTGGGGAGTATTAATGTTTACTATTAGTTTTACTTTCACTATTGTGGCTGTTTCTGTATTGTGTAGCTGCTTGAAGAGGAAACGTGAAGAAAGTGCTCTTGCTAGCATGGTGCATGTCCTCGCCCTTAGTTTTCAGTTTCTTAGATACCTTCATTTACTTTAGATTGCCTGGAAAAGTTACTATTATGATCCTAGCTTCTCTTTCAACCCAAAATAAGATTGTTATGGTACGAGTAATGTATTTGTATTTGTGCCTCCTTGACATATGGTGGCTTCAACTTGAATGTTTCCACTACAAAGTTCACACAATTTTAAAAATAAATATATGGATGACAATTGAGATAGTCCACCACTCTTGGCTAAGTAAATGCAAGTCTGAATTGGTTCGATGTGGTCAAGTAAAAGGCTGCACTCAAATCTTTAGAATCAAGGACAATGCCTTTTTAGCTGGATGAGGCAAGACTTAGAGTGAAAAGAATGTTCTCTTGTTTTGTTTGATAGTGTTCATTCCAATAAATTCTATTTCTTTGTGATCTTTTTCAAAGAAACTATATTCTAACAATTGTTGAATTTGTAAAACTCTGCTTCATTAGGAAACTATTTGATAATGTGCTAAGTTTTTTAATTAGACTAATTTAAAAGCATAATTTTGTTTTTTTTTACTTTTAGATGTTCAAAACCGATCTTGAATTAAACTGTTCAGAAATTAAATATAATTTTTAAAAAATGTGTGCTGGACAGTTGCTTGGTTGTCGTAATGGTCCCTGCCCATTGCCACCTCGTCATGCGGGAGATTTGGGCTTCAAGTCTGAAGTAACACCCACGAAATATGTGAAACATATTACTAATATTTTTACAACACACCTTATTTTTCATTTTAAAAATTTATTTTTTGAATCTTTTGATATGTTAAGATTCATCAGATTGATTTTAAAACATGATTTTCTAATATAAATAATGAGTGCACCCATTTTTAAAAATATTTTTTATAATTATTTAGCTACAATTGAGTAGCGTGAGTTCAACATTTAGTACTTTGTATTTAGATTAAAATTAGGGTGCAGTGCCATGTTTAATGCATCTTGTAAATTATGAGATGGCATTCTTTTTGGGCACTTCAATGTTGTTGTTTTTATTTAGTGGTCTGTTAAATTTGTAAATTATCCTTCGTTAAAGGATGCAATGAACGTGATCTTATTTCGGTCATTTAGTTTCAATGTTTTCACATTAAGTTTATTGACACTGAATGAGAGATGTAAAAAAATATATAGAATTGCTTTCCATTTCTCCGGAGCTTTAGTCAGTGATTTTTTTAAATGATTTGTTTTGCTAATGGTTTTTAACTTTATGCTGGAGTATTTTGTAGTCTCTTGATTTCTAAAACTTTCAAGCCAATATGTTGTACATATATTGCACTTGTTTTGTATTTTATTGAAACAAATAGGAATATTATTGTTACAAAACAAAATTACTGACAAAATGTATCAGTTACATATGTTATTAAATTTGTTGAAAACTTATATTTGAATAAAATTGCCTTGAAAATGAAACCTGGCTGTTATGAATAAAAAATATGAATTTCATTTCGGAGTTTGAATCAAAAGAACTATTTTTATGTTGCCTTAAGAAAATATATTAAACCACAGTTTACTTAGCTGAGGATCTTTACATTTATGTAAAGGAAACAAATCTATTTATAACATCACATCACCAGAGATTAGTAAGTAAAACACAAGTCAACAAATATTGTTTGTATATTTAATAAAAGATTTGTTTCTATTAACCTGCCTTAAAATGGACAATAAGAAAAGTAAGGTACTCTTTGTGATCTACCGGTAGACAGATGAAAGGTCATCTGTTTCTGTGGTCCATGGTAAACAATGTTGTCTGTGGTCCATGGTAAACAATGTTGTCATATGGCCAGCACAACCTGTTCCCTTTACTATCCCCTTAGCTTATGTCAGACACCCATTAGAGCTGGGTGGACTTAGAAAATCAAAATACATCTTCAACTGGATTTAAACCTGGTACCCCTTGGTTTGGAAGCCAAGCACTCAGCCACCATGAATCCAAAATGTCTTAATATCAACAAGAAGAAAATGAGCTTCAAATTAGGCAACGTCAACAAGAGAAATGATATCACTTGATATATGTGTGAGGAAAAGATGAATCTGGAGCTAATATGTAATACTTTACCTTTATTTCAATATCAACAAGAAGAAAATGAGCTTCAAATTAGGCAACGTCAACAAGAGAAATGATATCACTTGATATATGTGTGAGGAAAAGATGAATCTGGAGCTAATATGTAATACCAGTACTTTTTAGTTCTGTTACAATGTTCACAGGTTGAACTATCCAATATGTTTTGAAAAATATCAAACTCTATTGAAATGATCACATTAATTTGACATGTTTAAGCAAGTATATCATAGTCCAATAGGCACAATGTTCATCAACAATTGCTTTACCTGAACAAGAAAATGAGTACATTTCCCCTATCTTATCTGCATATACATTTTAAAAAAAAAACATAATTAAGTATCACATTGTGTAAGTGGATAATCTATTTATATAATTGCACAATCAGATGTCTCTTGCCCCTTATTTATCATTCATTCAAAATGGCAATAATGATGAATTTACAATGAGGGTTTAACAATAATCGGTTTAAAAGTTTCTTTGAAGGCCTGGGTGAGTAATGTGAAATTCAATGCTCCTGAGGTCATGGACAGTCATAAATCAACAAATGTCTTGGCAAATGTCTCCAAGTGAGATAAATCTTAGCGTATTAGGTACAGGCGAATATTGCATTCTTCAAAACACATAGACTGCAGCTCGTGTGTTTAGCAGTAGATTAAAAACTGGGGTATACAATCTTTTTTTTTCCCCATATTTTTTAAGTACATATAATGTATTTTTATAGAAAGATTCCAATTATAACAATTTAAATAGATAATTTACAATCAACATCATCTTCTTTAATAGAGGATTGGAATAAAAGCACAAATTTGGTACTACATCATCAAAGCAAAAAGATGTATACGAAAGCGCTGTTGTATTTAATGATCATTTGAATATTTCAACAGAACATGGCTTATTAACCGATTATTTGAATAAATGATCATCAAAAAAACAAAAAAAATAGGTTTTTAATCACAAACTTTAAAAAAATATAAAGAAATGGAAAAGAGGTCTTGTTTGAGCTAGAAAATAATTTAAAATACAATTTATCCTTTAGGAAAACACCTAAATTTAATGGGAGATGAGACAGCTATTCAGATCTATGAATTATGGTGATAAAATCCAAAAGGATTGAATATGCTTATGAGACAAAACAATTTTTTAAAATTGAAAGTGAAATAATTTTTACATTATTTCCAAGAAATGAAAGAGAGTTATGCAACACAAACATGGAAAGTATGGTAGTGATGAAAGCAGAGGCAGGGGAGAGCAACAGCGATAATAATTGTTTATCACCCTTGTTGCCCCTTTCTCAAATATTTCTAATGAAATGATATACATTGACTATTATGATTTTGAGCAAACAAAAAAAAAATACTAATAGTAAAAATGATTGAACAAGTATTAACGAAAAATGAATCTCTGATCACAAAAAAATTACGAAACAAATTATGTAACAAAAATGCAAAGAGATTACAGCACAGCAGCAAAAATCTAGCTAGAGATAGAAGTAATGAGAACATATACTATTTAGAACAAACAAACAAAAAACATAAAGAAAATGATTGATAAATGTGAAGCAATTGACTGGCCATTTTCTAAATACTCTAAATTGGAGAGTTTGGACTCATGATCCCAGCCCCCATAAGACACAACATCACCCCATGGGGACACATCATCCCATGAAGACAACATTAGCCCATGGGGACACATCACCACAAGAATACACAAAACGTCATGAGAATATGGCATCAGCTAACGCGAGTTTCGGGTTAAGTGATGATGATGATATAAAAAATGCTAAATGAATATTACACACAAATTTATTTAATTTCAGCATTTAATTTTTGAAAGATAATTTGCTAATATTTAGGGTATAATGAATAATACTAGATATGTAAATAATTATAATAGTTTCTAAACTAATTCGATGTACTTAATCATAGAGAAACTGACAATGAAATAATAATGTAACAAACTGGAATTTTAAAACTTAAATACTGAGCAAAATCTTGAGTCCATCCATTCAACACTAATATCATTACTGAACTCAAGAATTATAATGAATTAAGCAAATCACTTGTTCTTATAGCTTCAAATACCATTTTTATAGGGTGCAGCTTATAGAAGTTCACATTCTACATCTTTTGAAATGATCATTTTGGTCCACAAATTATTCACTTCTAGGTATAATGTGCTCTAGGTTCAGCTGGGAAAAGTCAAACATTGATGGAGATTTCGGCCAATATTTGTCAAAGTCTTGAAGGCACAAATCTTCCCTTGGTTTATCTGGAAAACAAAAGGGTGGTTTTATATTTTTTCAGTATTTAGTATTAGTTGAAGGACACACATTTCAGACCCAAAGAAAAATGTGCAGTTGATGGAAAAAGAAACTTATGTAAGACCTCTGCTAACAGCGGCTTTGCCTTCATTAAACATGGCAAAATAAGCTGGTCACATATTGGGTTTCCATTATCATGTGATATAGTGCACTTATCCTTAATCTTCAGAACCAAAGACATTGCTTTATAATTATGTTTAGTGTTTCAAACAGAAACAGTTTATAGCTTATATGGTTTTGGTTTACATCCAAGCAGTAAAAGGGTTTTTAAGTTTAAATAAAAAAGTTTTATAAGAAGATTATAATGTACTGTACATCTGAACTCGTTTTCATTTTTACTTGTTTTATGTTCTGGATGTTCCTCCAGAGCTGAACATTAGCTCAAACCTCCCACAAGACAGCAGGGAGAGATGGCAGCAGGGTGGGATGGCAGCAGGGTGGGATGACAGCAGGGTGGGATAACAGCAGGGAGGGATGGCAGCAGGGTGGGATGGCAGCAGGGAGAGATGGCAGCAGGGAGGGATGGCAGCAGGGTGGGATGGCAGCAGGGAGAGATGACAGCAGGGAGAGATGACAGCAGGGAGGGATGGCAGCAGGGAGAGATGGTAGCAGGGAGAGATGACAGCAGGGAGGGATGGCAGCAGGGAGGGATGACAGCAGGGAGGGATGACAGCAGGGAGAGAATGGCAGCAGGGAGAGAATGGCAGCAGGGAGAGATGGCAGCAGGGAGAGTTGACAGCACAGAGGGATGGTAGCAGGGAGGGAAGAAAAAAAGACTTCTCCAACAAATAATTAATAGAAAAAGGGGAATTACCTTGAGCTAATATAAAAAGTTGGAGATTTTCAACACAGGCTGTTAAATGTACAAGCTGTAAAAAAAAAA
>JADKLZ010079391.1:13166977-13180996 GCA_021533235.1 Biomphalaria straminea | reverse complement strand
TATATATATATATATATATATATATATATATATATATATATATATATATATATATATAAGCATATATGTGTGTGTAAACTAAATATTGTAATGGTGACGTTTGATTAAATAACAATGTTTTCGATTATTAAATAACAAAAATGAAAAGTCAAAAACATGCTAGTACTCTATAAAAAAAAAATTTTTATTGTTTAATATGACGGTATGTATTGACTCGATGTAATGAATGGATATTTTGACTTCACGGAAAAATTATATGGCTGACATAGAAGAGAGCACCTGGCTGCATCCGGGGTCGGAGGTCACTCACGAAGGTCGCGGGATACACATTTGAGACCAAAAGAAAATCTGCTGCCGAGGACAAACGCAGCCGACGAAAAGAAAAGCTAACTCGACCACCTGCGGACAATGGTTTTGCTTGCCCTGGATGTGGCAAAATATGTAAGTCACAGCTGGGGCTGCACAGCCACGGGAAATACTATATTCCCCACTAATCTTCCGACTCGAAGACAAGCCTTATTATTAGTAGTAGTAGTATTATACTGAACAAGAACGAACGAATTCAACATTATAGAAGCGCAAATGGCAACAAACTATAACTAGCTAACTTTTTTGTGTATGCGATGTAAGAATAAAAAAAAATTGGCACATGTACTGCATTGACTGTAGACCCAACTAGAACTAGTATCGTTTGTGTTTATCATTTCAGCTGTTTTCGGGTGGGACATTGTCAGCCAGAAAAACGTTTCATACCAAGGATCAAACTTTTCAAGAGGTAAGTTTTTATTGTTTTTACAAATGTTATATCAACCTGCTCTTTCTGTCTGTCCCGTAAAAAGTGTGTTACACGTTACTGCTCCCACAACCATTCTGTTTAATGATTTCATTGTCAGGGGAACAACAGAGTTTTTGTGTCTGTTTGTCTTTGTAATTGATGTCTTGTATTTCTTTTGTGATGGTAACATCCAAACCCAAAATGTGATTTTTTGTTTCTAGAATGTTTAGGTTTTTTTTTTACGAATGTTTTTCTCAAACAGTTGCCCTAATGAGATTTTTTTTGCCAATTACTCTATGGACAGTATTTAGGAGTCTATGAAGTTTATTTTTAATGTTCAGATTGTCCTACGAGGCAGTGATATTAAGACTTGCAATATTATAGTAGTAAATTTTTTCTAAACGATTTTTAAAACACAAGGTACCAAAACTGTTACCTGACTCCATCTTTGGCTAAAAGAACATCTTATAGCAATAGTTCAATAATCTACCCATGACTCAATGTAAGAGTAAGGGGGCGCTACTACAAGTGATCTCCTATAAGTGGGAGGAGACAATGAATGGGTATTATAGGTTATCTTATCTTATGTATTGTAAGTGTGTAATCTATCTATATATATATATATATATATATATAATCCTCAAAGTAAAAGATCAAACAACAAGTAAAGTTCAAACAACCAGTAAATGGGAAGATTCCCATGGCGCAGCATGGTGTGAATGGAAAATGGTGCATCCCAATCCGCACTATTTTCATTCAAACCTTAGAGTATACTCTATCTGTGTATTGTTGTTGTTCTAGTTTCAATAGTCTTACGACACAATAATCTGGAAATACTTTTAATATTATGACAAAAATTGAGATGAAAAGAATTATATAAACACCACTTTCATTCACAAAATAGTGCGGATTGGGATGCACCAATTTCCATTCACACCGTGCTGCGCCATGGGATCTTCCCATTTACTTGTTGTTGTTGCTTACTCGGCTGAACTTTTGAACTTGTCTTTTGAGAAATATATATCACAAATTACTTTACTTTTACTTTACAAAAGATATCAATAATTTCCGGAGATTTCCAGGACTTTTTCGTAGGCCTATATTTAATAACATTTCAGGAGATATCCAGGGTCTCCTGGTAAATCAAGAGGCCTCGGGAAATCTGTTATATCATGTTATGGTTGAATTCAATAATGTATACACCTAAAAATAGCACGGGTGCAAAGAAAGTGCGGGACCCACTGCTGTCGCATATGTTGCAGTGCCTAAGGCCTGCTCTGCAAAATAGCGGCGTATGGTATGCCGCCGGTCGACTAGTCTATATATATAATCCTCAAAAGACAAGTTCAAACGAGCAACAAGTAAAGTTCAAGCAACAAGTAATTGGGAAGATCACGTGGCGCAGCACGCGGTGTGAATGAAAATTGGTGCATCCCAATCCGCACTATTTTGTGAATGAAAGTGGTGTTTATATAATTCTCTTCTTCTCAATTTTTGTCATAATATTAAAAGTATTTCCAGATTATTGTGTCGTAAGACTATTGAAACTAGAACAACAATACACAGATAGAGTATACTCTCAGGTTTCACTTTAAAAGTACTTAAATTAATATTACAAAATTACGCACATTCGTTCATTAGACATGATTAGGCCTACGAAAGGTAACTCATCTCTCTGTTCCTAGATCTAGATCTAGATCTAAAACTCGAATTATAGAACTTCTCTTCGCAAAGATAGTTTTATGCTTTAACACATAAACATACTAATTATAGTCCATTTAATCAAATTAACATTCAAATTGGTTTTTCTAAAGCATTGTTACATGGGTGCAACTCTATTCTTAATATCGCGTAAAATAAGGTCAATTAACCATTTTTAGCGGCCCCCGAAAGGGGAAAAGACGCTATTAGTTTTGTGTGGCCTGTCTGTCCGTCTGTCTGTCTGTCTGTCTGTCTGTCTGTCTGTCTGTCCGTCCGTCCGTCCGTCCCGTTTAGTGCTCAGAAAGTAGAAGAGAAAATGAAAATCTGACATCACGATAATATAGAGCATTCAAAGTTCTGATGCAACGGCTACTTTTTTTTTCTAAAAGCTCAAAATCTAATTTTTAAAAATATTTTATGCAAACAGTATTTAAAGAGAAAAAACCTAATTAGTATGCAATATAAATGAAACCTACTTTAAGACAATTAATAATGCAATATACTGCATGGATTTTCACATTTTTTTTTTGTTCCAACATACGAGTAACATACCAGTATTTACTCGTAAAGTAACCAACTCATAAAAGAGGTGTGGCAGTTGCCTTGAACATCGGCTTTACAAGGCTAACGTTGAGAGATCAAAGCACGGAAGATGTATATTTTGACCGCTGGGGCACTAAATAAGATCTGTTGTTTATCTTTGATATAATTTTTTAAAATGAACTTTTAGCAGCGACAAAGAGAGTTTGTGTGATACACAAACTCAGAGGCGGCCCCTGTTAAGAGATCAAAGCACGGAAGATGTATATTTCTGTCGTTTATCTTTGATATAATTTTTTTTTAAATGAACTTTTAGCAGCGACAAAGAGAGTTTGTGTAATACACAAACTCAGAGGCGGCCCCCGTTGAGGGATCAAAGCACGGAAGATGTATATTTCTGTCGTTTATCTTTGATATAATTTTTTTTTTAAATGAACTTTTAGCAGCGACAGCGACAAAGAGAGTTTGTGTATCGAGAGTTTGTGTGATACACAAACTCAGAGGCGGCCCCCGTTGAGGGATCAAAGCACGAAAAATATATATTTCTGTCGTTCATCTAAGTGTGTTGAAGTAGCAAAGTCGGAAGTAAATTCAGGAATAAATTTAGAACCAGTGTCTTGAAGTCAAACTCAGAGGCGGCCCCCGTTGAGAGATCAAAGCACGGAAGATGTATATTTCTGTTGTTTATCTTTGATATACTTTTTTTTTAAATGAACTTTTAGCAGCGACAAAGAGAGTTTGTGTATCACACAAACTCTCTTTGTAATCTTGTTATTTTTAGCTCCATTCATAGAATTTTTTATTCATGAATTCACGCATTCACTTTACTTATAACAAGTAAATGGGAAGATCCCATGGCGCAGCATGGTGTGAATGGGAAATAATATATCCAAATCCGACTATTTTCATTCACAAAATAGCATAGCATATTTTTTTTTACTTTAAAAAGATTGTAATAATGTCCGGAAATTTCCAGGACTTTTTCGACCGGCGGCATAGCATTTAATAACGTTTCCGGAAATTTTCAGGGGGCACCTGGTAAATCAAGAGGCCGCGGGAAATCTGTTATATGTTATAAAATGGTTCCATTTTTAATTTATACACCTAAAAATTAGCACGGGTCCAAAGAAAGTGCGGGACCCACTGCGGTCGCATATGTTGCAGTGCCTAAGGCCTGCCCTGCAAAATAGCGGCGTATGCTATGCCGCCGGTCGACTAGTATATATATAATTCTCAAAGTCGACAAAGTTCAAAAGTTCAGTCAGCAAGCATCAACAAGCAACAAGTAAAACGAGAAGATCCCATGGCGCAGCATGGTGTGAATGGAAAATGGTGTGTCCAAATCCGCACTATTTTCATTTACAAAATAGCATAGCCATAGACATAAATAAATATAGACTGGAAAAAGGAAGTAACTTCATGTAACTTGAATGAAAAATAAAAAAATTTCATGATCTTCAGTCTTAGAGATTAAACTCAATTTATAGACATAAAATCATTACTGTTACCTGTTACCTATCCCTTAGTCTGGTGGACCGTTGGGGCACCAAGCAAGACTCGTAGACCTTCTTTCTCCATTCCTCTCTATCCTTTGCCCTGTTTAAAACCTCTTTCAATAGTAGGCCTGTCCATTCTTTGATGTTGTCTTCCCACCGCTTTCTCTGTCTGCCTCTTCTTCTTTTTCCTGGTACTGTTCCCTGGAGGAAGGTCTTTGCGAGTCCCGACGATCTTGTTACATAAAATCATAGACATAAATAAATATAGAATGGCCAATAAGAGAGTTTTATGAAACAAAAATGTGTGAAATGCAATTGTTTGTACTTTATTTTATGTCTATAAATTTTCTTTAATCTCTAAGACTGAAGATCATGCAATTTTATAATTTTTCATAATTCGGAAATCCGAATTCAATAGATATACATGTTTTCAAGTTTCATGAAGTTACTTCCTTTTTCCAGTCTATATTTATTTATGTCTATGCATAAAATCAAGTACACACAATTGCAATGCACAAATTTTTGTTTCCTAAAACTCTCTTACTTCGTCTTCTTGTACGTTCGCCGATAAACAAGTTCAATGGAATTGAATGCAGGGTAGAGTGGGAGGGAGATTAAGTGAGAACGAAACGAAGCACTCGTACCAACATACTATACGAAGCAATTTTAGCAAAAATACCACACGCCTTACCCTTACAATACCAGTGCTTGCAAAACACACTTCACGCAACGAAAAGAGGCCCAGAGGCCCAAGGATTCCTGTGATGATAAAGCCAGATTGGAATGGCGAAAATTCTGAGGTTTCCTCTAAAAAAAAATAAATAAATAAATAAATAAAAAAAAAAACACTTCACAAATAATACAAAAAGGATCATGAAAATAATTTTAAAGGAAAATATGAATAACAATGGTAATAATATATATATATATATATATATATACAGAATAAATAAATAGAGAAAAAGACAATATAAAAATACTGGTATAGTAGGAATAAATAAAAATTTAAAAAAAAATATTTAAATTAAAAAATAATAATAAAATAAAAATGTTAAAAGATCGAAAAAAAAAATCCACCAAAAATGTAGAAAAAAAAATTAATTAAAAAAATTGAAAAAAGAAATATTAATTTTAAAAAAGTAAGGTACCGGTACCATTTAAATTACAAAATAATGCATTTCATCCATACATTGCTAAATCTAGTTTAAGAGAATACAGATATTTCTTCAAAACAGAGGATTGTTGTGTCTTATGTGCGTGTCAGTCGTAAATGTTAATTTAGACTCAAAACTCTACTCAGTCATTGTTTTTTATGTCTGATTTAGGTAACCTGCTTCATGCTCTGATAGTACTCTAAAAGAAAAAGAACTTATATGAAGTACTTTTATCTTTTTTATCTTTGTCTCCAGGGATTCCGACAGATCTGTGGTACACTTGTGAATACTCTCCCTTTAATGATACAACCACATTTACTGAATGGCAGATTGTAGGTATGTAGACTCGTGTTTGCACTTAAGTTTATTTTTCTGCCACTTTCAACATTCAAACTACCTGGTAGGTCACAAGCTAATAAAAATCTAGAAATCTCACTCTGAATTAATAAATTCTTTTAAGCTAACCCTTTTATTTATATGATATAATCTACTTTGATTTTTTTTTTGTAGTTTAAGTTATATTAATCAATAGATCTTTTTTCATTACATTAATCAATAGATCTATATTGATCCTCTGCTCAGATCCAGGCAACCTGGTCCTGCCGTCCATTGTGCATGACAACAGCCAAGCACCAACCTATGTACTTCCCATCAGCAGCAGAGTCACCTACAAAGACAAGAGTGACCCCAGGAATCCAGTGGAGCGTGTCATGCAGTAAGTAGATCTACGTATCCCCAGGTGGTCAACTCTTCAGCAGATCACGTAGGAAGTATGAGATCAAGCAAAATATTAAAAAATACTTTATTTAAAAACAAATTTTATATAAGGGAAAGAACTGCACATTAACAGATTTATTTCCCTTTTATATTGAACAAAATTAATTTATTATATTAATGATTTTTAGCGGCCCCCGAAAGGGGAAAAGACGCTATTAGTTTTGTGTGGCCTGTCTGTCTGTCTGTCTGTCCGTCTGTCTGTTCGTCCGTCCCTTTAAGTGCTCAGAAAGTAGAAGAGAAAATGAAAATCTGACATCACGATAATATAGAGCATTCAATTCAAAGTTCTGATGCAACGGCTACTTTTTTTTTTCTAAAAGCTCAAAATCTAATTTTTAAAAATGTTTTTTGCAAGCAGCATTTAAAGAGAAAAAAAACTAATTAGTATGCAATATAAATGAGACCTAATTTAAGACAATTAATAATGTTATAAATTACACCCTATTTCACGTTTTGTTTTGTTCCAACATATGAGTAGGCTATTTACTAAGTTACCAACTCATAAAAGAGAAGTGGCAGTTGAGTGGAACATCGGCTTTTCAAGGCAAACGTTGAGAGATCAAAGCATGGAAGGTGTATATATTGATCGCTGGGGCACTACATAAGATATGTCATTTATCTTTGATATAATTTCATTCAGATGTTCTTTCTGAAATATTGAAACCTGCCTGGGTGGACCACTTCGGGGGCCGATTTTAAGTTTGTGTTTCTACACAAACTGTCTTTGTAACCTTGTTGTTTTTTTTTATTGATTTGTTTTGTAAGGGACACTAAATAATTGTGCGGAGTTTCTACTTGATCCGAGAATAGGAAGTGGGAAAAATAATGTGTGCCAAATCTGTACCAGATAGACAAAGCGATTTGACATAAAGCTTTGTAATAATTAAATATTCTCTACAACGCCAAATATTGTAAAGTGATATGCTTAGTTCCGACAATATATAGATAAATATATTTAAAACTAGAAAACGTATAAATGGCAATGGGACTTATTTGAAGATTGCACTCTTTGAGAGCCTGAGAAAGCTTCCATCTAAGAATTAGCTATCCGGGGGGTGCAGATGACTGGGAGAGATGTGGCAATAACAACATACTTGATACTGATGAAAATATTTGCAGTTTTCTTTAAAAATCAGGGCTCAGACTGATTTGTTTATACAGGGCGAACAGGGCATATACTTTTATCGCTCTGTTCTCTCTCTCTCTCTCTCTCTCTCTCTCTCAACCCACACCCCCGTTTCTTCTCCTCTCTATCTACTGCCTTCTTTGTTTCTTCATCGCTCCCTTTCTCTCTTTTTCTTCCCATCTGTCTGTCTTGCACGACATGCAAAGTTTATTTTTTGACTTCTCTCCCTTCAGAATAGATTTCACTCACTTCAGCAAGATTCAAACCAATGATCGTCATTTTCTCGTAAGTTTTTTTTTAAATTATATTATACTAGATGACCAGCGGCATAGCATACACCGCTATTTTGCAGGGCAGGCCTTAGGCACTGCAACATATGCGACCGCAGTGGGTCCCGCACTTTCTTTGGACCCGTGCTAATTTTTAGGTATATAAATTATTAAATTAAACAATTTTATAACATATAACAGATTTGCCGCGGCCTCTTGATTTACCAGGAGCCCCTCTAAATCTCCTGAAATGTTATTAAATATAGGCCTACGAAAAAGTCCTGGAAATCTCCGGAAATTATTAAAATCTTTTCTGAAATAAATGTAAAGTAAAAAATAAATAAATATCCGGAAATATATATAGATAAATATCCGGAAATGGAAGTGAGATTAAAAGGAGCAAGCCAATGAAATTATTATTTTAAGGTAATTTGTGATATTAATTTAAGTACTTCTAAAGTCAAACCTGAGAGTAGACTCTATCTGTGTATTGTCGTTCTAGTTTCAAGAATCTTACGACACAATATAATCTGTAAATACTTACTTAATATTATGACAAATTGAGAAGAAGAGAATTATATACACCACTTTCATTCACAAAATAGCATAGCGCCGCATGCTATGCTATTTCTAAAGTCAAACCTGAGAGTAGACTCTTATCTGTGTATTGTCGTTCTAGTTTCAAGAATCTTACGACACAATATAATATGTAAATACTTACTTAATATTATGACAAATTGAGAAGAAGAGAATTATATACACCACTTTCATTCACAAAATGCTCCTCTATGCTATGCTATTTTGTGAATGAAAATAGTGCGGATTTGGATACACCATTTTCCATTCACACCATGCTGCGCCATGGGATCTTCCCTATTTACTTGTTTTTAGAGCTTTTGAACTTGTGACTTAGAGAATTATATATATTGATAGATTATATTATATTGTTACGACTTGCGCATCGCAAGTCTGGCTTGTGTAATTATGCATTGTGAATAAACATATATGTCTCGTTGAGGTTTGCCTTATCCCTTAAACAATAACAATGGTGTCAGAAGTGGGATTATAGGCAGCTCAACGTCTTAACACTTTTCGTCCCGAAAAGAAAAACTGAAGTTTAACAGTTCAGGTGAAGGTCGATCAGTGGGAGCCACAGGCGGTAGGTAGGGTGTTCCCCACAAAGCCATCCGCATTGTTTTCCTCCAGTGCCGCTTTCTCTTTCTCCAGTTGACCAGGCTGTTGTTGAGACGATGACGTGGCCGTTTGACACACAGAGAAATAGTGTCGAGCCCTGTTTTCGTCAGCACAGTCGTTGATCGGACACGACGTTTCAGCAGACCCTCCAGACAGACGCCTCTCATAGAAGTTGCAGGTTCACATGCAACCACGTTGCAAACAAAGTCCGATATACCGCATTCATCCACAACTAACAGTCTCACGTCCAGAATATAGGTCTCCTCAAGTTCAAGTGGAAGATGTCTTCCTCTTGACAGCTCAGATTTAGAGGGGGTTGACTGACATTCATCCATGCCAATGTCGACGATGATGGTAGAAGTAGACATGTCTTGTTGATGGTTTTCTTGGCATCCACATTCCCAGTGTGATGCGCCGCACGTACAGGTCATGCCAAACCTCTGGATACAATTGTCAAGCTTCGAGTTTCTCTCATGAGCACCGGCAGATAGGCAGAGGTCTTTAAGGTCCATAGCAACATGCTTGGACGCAGACCCAACGTTGTCTTGGTCTGTCCGGCTCATTGAGGTACTCGCTGTAGCTAAATCAGAAACAAACGTTTCAAGCACAAAACAGACTTCAGCTCCTTCATTCATCTCTTGCCTTTCGATTCGGTATATCCCAGTGAGATCGTCGCAGCAATCGTTGTCACGTTCCTCGCCTTGAAAGTCACCCCCGTCAGACTTGCTCACAACACAGTCACAGACAGCGCTCCAATCCCCAGCGCCTACATCACCACTGTTTGTGCAGCCACAGTCCTGACCAGGCAGTTGCCCTTTTACAAACGAGTTTATGCCTTCTTTCGGTTGCGACACCATATGATCACTTTGGTCTATTTGTTCTTCCACTTCCAATACACTTTCATCTACGTTCAACATTATATCCCTGCTCATGTTCCTCATCATGATCCTAATCGTGTTCATTTGTTCCTCCCCACACTCCTGGATCTTGCCAATGACATCCCCAATCCCAGGTTCAACTTAGAACTGGTAGGTCTCCGGATCTTCATCTTCCTCAATCAATGCTTGTCGCAGACGAGCCGTAAACCTTTCCTTGCTACCGAAGGGTTTTAAATCTCGGTCCCGAAGCTCTTGTCTCAGCTGTGTAATTGAGAGCTGATGTAATAGCTTCGAATATGTCATTGTAATCAAAGCCTACCTCCTCTCGTTGAGTTGCCTATAATCCTCACTTCTGACACCAATGTAATAATTTGAGAGAAGGCAACTCAACGAGGACAACGATGTTTATTTACATGACATCACAGTAACACAAAACAGGATCTACATTTAACACTGTCTCTTCATCTTGACTCTCAACGTGGGCGGAAATAGTTATTCTCTTATGTCAATATCCTGTTCTAGTCCGTTCACTAGAGGTGCGCACCTGTGCACTAGCCTGAATGATGGTGCGCAAGTCAGAGTCATTACAATATTTTACTATATAATTTCGTAAAGATTGTTTTAATAATTGTTGTTTAATCTTACAAAAAAAAAAGCATTTACCGTTAACGCCTATGGGACTCAGGGGAAATAATAAAAATTATATTATGTTATTCTTATTAATGAGTATCAATAACATCCCTTTGTTACGGTATGATGCTATAGTTTGTATCAAGTCTCCACAGAATTTTAAACATTAAGTAGGATTAGATTTTGTTATATATTAGGTCAACTTGTTTTTAATTATTTTTTATAAGCATATCTTGGCCAGGGGTGGGGTGGGGGGCTTACATCAATCTCAGATCCAAACGTAATACGTACAACGTAAAATGTTATTTTTTATTTCATATCATACGACTCGCTTGAACAGTTTTACTCTTTATTAAAGAATATAATTGAATTTTACTACAATGCAGGTGCCGCCAAACATGATTTGTGCCAATTCTCCATCTTCTCAAATTCCTCTGCCCAAAATGCCGAACTACTTCCGGTTCAGGGGAGAGCAGGTTGTAGTTGAAAGTCCAAACCCAGCAGCACTGACCTACACTGTAGTAAGTTGTATTGATTGTCGGCTGTTGAGCTGATATTGATGATTATTATTGATGTTCTTTATTGATATTTATTGCTGGTCTTTTTTTGATGTTGAGGTTTATTAATCCTGTTTATTACTTTTTAGCACTGAAGCTTATCATTGATGCTTATTATTGATATTTTTTACAAAGCTTATATCAACTCCCTCTGCCTGTCTTGTACAAATTTTTGTAGACATTATTACACATTATTTCTCCCAGTTTCCATGCACGGATCAAGTTGAAACTTTGCACAAATATTCATTGTCGATGAAAACACTTGAATCAAAATTGACCATTTATTTGATCAGCTAGTCTTAATTAGAGGGCGCGGTGGCTGAGCGGTAAAGCGTTTGGTTTCCCTACTGGAGGTCCCGGGTTCGAATCCTGGTGAAGACTGGGATTTTTATTTCGGGATTTTCGGTCGCCTTTGAGTCCACCCAGCTCTAATGGGTACCTGACATTAGTTGGGGAAAAGTAAAGGCGGTTGGTCGTTGTGCTGGCCACATGACACCCTCGTTCAGTAGCGGTCTTAGGGGGTGGCAACTGGGGCAACCGCCCCAGGCCCCGCGCCTGACGGGGGCCCCGCGCTGGGAGATTTTATTGTCACCAACTTCGAAAACTAGATCTAAATGAGTTGTCATAAACAAGGACTTGTTACTCAATATTTTCCCAGTATACCAATTATAGGCCTACCAATTGCCATTTAAGCTTACATTTTTTATTTCGAAATACCGTTCAGTTTCGGTAAAGACAGCCGAGTCTTAGAGGCTATCATCGTTTAACGTTCACAATAAAAACACATAAGTAGAGGCAACCAATCCTAATCGTTTCGACGTCTAATCGGATTTTATTTGGAAAATACGTAGTGATAAAGTTTGAACTACTCTTTGCACTATGAAACATTGTATATGAAAAATACATTTGTAGTAACAATAATGGAACTTTTGACTAATTGAATATTTAATGAAATGAATCAGTGCTTTTTTTTAACGTCACATCGTACGGCGTACTTCACTTTTTTCAATGTGGGGAAAAAATATTAATTTTCTTGAATTTTAGCGTTTATTATTACTTTATTAATAGTTAAAAGATTAGGCAATCCATTTATTTTTTTAATAAAAAAGCACTGAAAATAACTAAACAATTGTACGGTGTATTCTCGACTGTCGCTGGTGATACGTTCTAAGACCGCACGCAAAGGTCAGATTTTCGCAGTAAGCTGTTTAATTTCATAAACGTATAATATTTTTCGGATATAAACAGTATCACCAGTTGATGTGCTCGTACGGTTATTTCGGCAAATCAGCTTCCAGCAAGTTTGACGATGACAATATTAAGTTTTCTTTTTCCAATTGGCTACTGTGTGAACGTGTTGAAAAAAAAGAAAAAAAAAAAAAAAAAAAAAAAAAAAAAAAAAACAAAACGCGGGAGTATTTTTAGCGGTCCCAGAAAGGAGAAAAGACGCTATTAGTTTTGTGTGGAATGTCTGTCCGTCCATCCGTTGCGTTTAGATCTCGTAAACTAGAAAAGTTAGTGAAACTCCGACATAATAATATCTAAGATCATTCAAAGTTCTGATGCAACTGCTACTTTTCTTTTCTAAAACCGAAAAATCTAATTTTTAAATCACTTATCAATTTCTTTCAGAAAAATACATCACTTTTACAACTATTCATTATTAATGTTAACAAACACCGAAAGCTTTTTAATATAGGAGATAATTAATTACCCGTTTTTAAACAGGTTTATATGCAAAAGTTTTTTTTTTATTTTATTTTATTTTTTTGACATTTGTATTGCTAAGTTAAGTAAGTTTGGTTATACTAACTACTACATTTACACAGAGAAAATCTATTTAGTATGCATATAAGTTGGACATAATTTAAAACAACAATTAATAAGTAGTTTTTCATATCACGTGTCATAATGTGGTAAAGTAATGAATAAAAATCACTGGAGCACTACCCAAGATCTGTCAACCTTCTTTCTCCAATCTATTCTGTCATAAATTTGTCATTGATAGAATTTCATTCTGATGTTCTTTCTGAAAATATTGAAACCTCCCTTTTTACTTGTCTGGGTGGACCACTTCGGGGGCAGATTTTGAGTTTGTGTTTCCACAGAAACTGTCTTTGTAACCTCGTTTTTATAAATTATTAAAAAAAAACAACGTTATACAGCCTTTCCGGAAAAGTCGGGTCTTCGAAAGTGAATGGACCACTGTAACTCTTATAGAACTTAATAGAACCCTTTATTCTTAAAGAACATCCTAATGGCTTCAATTAGCAGAGTGAGAGGTGCGACATACTATTAGCTGTGGCAAGTGTTTTTTTAATTTGCATCTGTGGATGCAGAACAATTAAAATACAGTATATAATGTACTTCAGCGGCCAATAGTAAACCAGCAGTACCATACGTAATGTTCTATGTTTTGTTACAAAAATAAGGCCCACAGCTTTGAGGCGAAGATACTGTATTGTTATTGTTGCAGCATTAGAGAAGGATTAGCCCGTTAGCGAGATGTGGTACGATATATATATATATAGTCTACCTTTGCGGCTAGGGGCCCCGCACATGACGCTCGCCCAGGGCCCCGCGCACTGCTAGGGCCGCCCCTGCCCTCGTTAACCGTGGGCCACAGAAACAGATGACCTTTACATCATCTGCCCTATAGACCATAAGGTCTGAAAGGGGAAACTTTTTTTTTTAGTCGTAATTAACTAAATTTTGCTTTAATAGAAACGTAGTAGCTAAGGGAAGATAAAACCTTGTGTAAAACCTTGAAATATACTTGGACTTGAATATAATATTTAGAAATATACCCAGCTTTCTAAAGAAGATTACATGTCTCTCGCTCGTTCTCTCCTCTCTCTCTCTCTCTCTCTCTGTAACATGTCTCTCGCTCATTCTCTCCTCTCTCTGTAACATGCCTCGTTC
>JADKLZ010079391.1:13138097-13160298 GCA_021533235.1 Biomphalaria straminea | reverse complement strand
GGCCGAGTGATAAAATTCTTGGCTTCTGAACCGAGAGGAGATTATTATTATAGCTTTTTTATATAGCGCTACTTTTATGCTTATAGCATGCTCGAGCGCTTTGGTCCAATCTCATTTGTGGACCAGTGGGGGGGGAGGGGTATCTAGGAGTTGGTTTCCCGTGCTGCCTTTGGGCGCTCAGTAAACACAACTCTGCTCGAGTCGGGTGTCGAACCTCGAGCCCCCTTCTAGGTAGCCAAGCAAGCCTAGCTCAAACCGCACTTAGCCTCTCGACCACACTTCCCACGTTATTTGGTTAAGTATTTCATTGATTCATGTGATGTCATTGTCATTAAATAATTGTGTAAACTTTCAACTTGATCTGAGGATGGGGAAGTGGAAGAAAAAAACGTGTTAAACATTCCATCCAGAAAGTCAGACTGACAGACGCAGTGAGATAAAATAAGCCTTCTAAAAAGAGATATGCCGGGTTTGCAGGCTTAGATCTATAATACCGGTACATTATAATTCAACTTGTATAAATTGTTGGCATTGCCTTGCGTATCAAAAGATGTACCGATTCAAAAACAGGCTCTTGTTCATAGTTTACTACTATAATGTCTCGCCAAACGTCTTCCCAGATAATAGAAATGAGATGAACCTTCTCCGAATTTGTATCAGTAATTAATTATTTTGTTAGGTATCAAAAAGGGGAAAGAAATTGTACTTGATGGATATGGCGGCTTATATTGAATTAGTCCCCTTTATACTTTGTGTAGAGAATTAAGCTTGAAACAGTCAATAGATTGCTATGAAACCTTCTATTTTCATAAGCATTTCGCTGGCACAGTGGTTATTGGCTTGAGAAGGCTTGAGACCTCGAGTTAAAATTCATAAAACTTTTTATATAAAACAGTGGGTAAAAATATTTGTAATCGCACAGATTTATTGTTGTAAGTCTAGATCTATTACAAATTTATATGCATAACTGATCCGAACGATAAAATTACAATTACTAATATTCAAGCTTTGTATTTTTTTTTGTAGTTGCTACTCTTGTTGTTATATTTTTCCTTATGCCGTTCTGTTTATACAATGAAACATCGTACTGTATATATGCTCAACAATGCTTCTAATGTGTTCTCTGTGTGATTGCAGTTCCAACCAGCTCCTAACAATGAGATTCAGATTCAGTTCAAGCTTTTGGAAAAAGCACTGATGAAGGGAGACGTTCAGAATACATACGATCCTGCTCCTAATACTCAGATCTTCAACGAACTGTCTGACAAGATCAACTCTGGAGCCTTCTCGTTTGACGTTCAAAATCCCGTGAGTCTGCTTCTTGATGCGTCACACTTTAAGTAATCGTTTACTTAATTTCAAAAAATAGAGGATGGTTAATTATAGCTTTTTTATATAAAGTTTACTTAATAAAACTTGATGTTTTAAAATAAGTATGATGTGGAAATGATAAACAGGTTAAATCCGCAATTATTTTTTTTTTACTTGGCTTTCAAACTTCTTCTGTATATTTACCTTTTTTGGTATAGTTCAATCAGCTTATAATTTCTTCTTACCTTTGAACTAGCCAGAAGAATCAGACTCATTAAATGTTTGTATGAGGATTAGAATTTAAAAAAGAGTCAATCAGTTAGGGCCAGCTTACAAATACACTCCGTATAAGAAAGAAGAATCAACCTAAAGATTGTGAAATATAATACGGGATAGCCGTGTTCTACTTCAGTAGTTATCTGTAAGAAAACGGAAACTGGAATTATCATTAACGGAAAAAAATTGTACTTCATTAATGGTAGTTACTTTTTTTTTAAGTTAATTGGTAATTCCGTTGCTGTTTTGATGAGGGTGCAGTGATGCGGGAGTAAATGTGTGTGAGCGTTATCGGGTCGTAAAATATCGAGCACTAATTTTTTTATATCCTGATTCACAGCCCTCAGAGTCACCAGGTAAACAGACGGTCTATGTCAGACCCAACTCTATCACACAGCTGTCAGCCGTCGATGTCATGACATTCACCATCACCACTGACACCAGGAACACTGACGCTCATAGCAGACTCTCCTCCAGCTCTTCCTCTTCGGGTTACTCGGCAGGTACTGTGTGTTTGTCTGTACGATTGCATGTGTGTGTCTGGTTGTGTGTGTGTATGTGTGTACTTGATGTATGCGTGTGTCTGGTTGTGTGTGTGTATGTGTGTACTTGATGTATGCGTGTGTGGTCTTTATCAGTTGTGCATGTTTGATTGTTATTGCTTGTGCCGCCCGTTTTGTTGCGTGTGTGTGTTTGTGTGGTCAATTTTGTTCGTCGTGCGGTGCTTTTTTTTTCTGTGAGTGGGTATTTTGTCCTGATTATGTTAAGTTATGGAGTATTTTCCATGGTATTGAACTTGGTGGCCTAAGTGTTAGAACGCGTAGCCACCATCCAAAAGAGCTGGGCTTTAATCCTTTTAAAACTTCTGAGCCGTTGTGTTAACACTAAAACCTCTAACAAACATTCTGGCACAGCAACCAACGAACTTCATCTGCCTTTTTAGAGTCCCCAGGTCTAACCAAACATTCACGACCCAGCACGAATGGTCGTTGTGCTGGTCTGCCTGGTCATATGAGCTTTACATCTTTTCCTGCTTGTAAGAAATCTACAATCTATAAGCTGACCAGTTCCCTAACGGCTTTAACTCTTTCTCTCCGTAATTATTTTTCCACGCTTTGAAGGAATTCTTGATTTTGCTCATTACTATTTCACTACCCTTATTATGCTTGGTCTTCGATAATTTTGTTGTTTTTTTATCAGCAATGTTGTATTTGGCATAGAATTAAAGGGAAATGCATGCTCTTTTTATATAATTCAAAGTCAAGGAAAAAAATTTGATGAAGTCAAAATCAACGATGGTACCGTCAATTAGGAGAGAAAGAGTTAATGCTGGGCCGGATATCACTTTGGTTTGAATTTAATTCTACACACAATTCACAAATCTACAAAATATCCTTAGTGAATCTCTTCGAGACAGGTTCATGTTGCCGTCCTGTTTACTCAACAATTAGCATCTTAAAATATATTTATTTAGAACTTGATAAAAACATTAAATCAGACTTCTATCCTATCCTAAAACTTTATATCCACAGGCTCAATGGCCGGCATAGGAATCGGTATGCTCATTGCTGGGTTGTTGATTGGTGTTCTAGTTATATTCTTGGTGAAGAGGTTCAGGGGAGTTAATGATGGTTCAGGCATCAGCATGCAAAAGATGGAGAACGAATAGATTTTGCAATGTTATGTTGTAGCTTTTTTTTTATTATTATTATTTTCTTAGTCGAATTTCGCACGCACTTGCCAAACCATTTGAATGAAATGAATACTTTTAGTAACTAAACATATAAATATTTCTAGTCTAGGACATGTAATTATAATATTTGATGAGTTTATCATACTTTAGTGTTATGCATGAACTAATACAATAGAAAAAGTACTCTGTAGTTTCATATCACCGTGTGACAAACGTGTTGAATTACATGTTGTTCATCATGAGTCATTGAATTCCAATAGTATACATCACCAAGATATTATTAGGACAAATTAATATTTAGTCCGATTCATTTAATGTATGCCTTAATTATTAATTTACCTTTTTTTTTTTTTTTGTCTTCATTATAGCTACTGTGATGTTTAGTAGTTCGTTGTTGGTTCCTGTAACTACAACATTTTACTGATATAAGTGATAATTATTTCCCTTACATTCTCTGTAGAGGCTATAGTATTATTAATAGTTGATTCATCAATATGAATGTTTGTTATGAAAATGTTTTGTCTCTTTACGTGAAGTGTAGTGGGGTACAATTAAATATTAATAAAGTGGAAAATGTTTCTTTTTTAACTGGGATGTTATGTTTATTATTTCACTATTTTGTTGTTTTTCCCTTTCCCCACTAATTTATATTGTTGTTATATTTTCTTACTCTTGTTTGCATGGAGTGAAATACTCGAGTTTTAGAATCAAAGAGAATGCCTAACTGCATTGAAAATTTATTAAAAAAATATCTGTACTATTTCTCAAAATAAGCCTTTTAAGAAGGCCGTGGAATACACATTAGAGGCCAAAAAATCCGCTGCTGAGGACAAACGCAGATGGTGAAAAGAAAATCTAGATTGACCATCTGCTGACAATGGTTACGCTTGTCCTGGATGTGGCAAATATGTAGGTCACAACTGGAGCTGCCAAACCACAGGAAATACTGCACTCCTCACTAATCTTCAGACTGGAAGACAAGCCTTATTATTATATTGTAAAAAAAAAAAACACAACAGAGGAACATTTTTTTGTTGACATCATTTCATTTTGAATTTCCCACAAAACAATTTCAAATCCACAGCTTGCAACAATTTATAAAATTCATATTGTAATTTTCCATTGATAAAATATTTACAAACATTCAATTACATATATACAATTCTGAAAAAATTAATAGTTACTGAATATTGCATACCAATTTATTTGTTAAAAGTATACAAATCACAAACTGTTTAAAAATAAACTAATAAGATAATTATTTTCAATACCCCTCCCTTCAGCATCTCCTCATAAAAAGAAAACAAAAATCAAGAAAAACAGGAATATTAATGATAAGAAAAAAAAAAAAAACTTACATTGAAGTCTCACACATATTATTATGTTATATGGGTATTTTCAATGGAACTAACTTTGTTTTTTTTTTCCTATTCTTAGCAATGTTTTTGTGAATTTAGGCTAAGGGAGGTAATTGAATAATTTTAAACAAAAAAATCTTCCTTTATTCACCTGAGTTTCCTTATGTACACACAAAATCTATACTATATTATCACAAGCCAGACATTCATTTTCATGGCATAACATATTTCATAAAATAAAAGTAAACAAGGCTCTCATTTTTCAAATAGTTTCCAAATAACTAAGAACTCAGAAATGTCAGTTGTACATTATCCATGATACTATGTGTACATGAACATTAAAAAAAAAATATTACACTAGGAACTAATGCATATGACTAAATCTCAAAATCATTTCTCATTCCTGTAGTAACAGAAAGGTTTGAAATGATTATTACACTGAATAACAGTAAAAGCTATATGTAGCTCAAATATTGAGTAGATATATTATGTTCACTTCATGTAAGTTTTTCCAATGACAATGATAATAATAAATAAATGATTAAAATAAGTCAATATTTGAAGCTTTAAATAATTTCACTGATTCTTCATTTCAAGATTATGGGTGACAGTGAGAGGGTCTGGCCGCATGATGCTCTTGTTAACTGAGAGCCACAGACACAGATAACCTTTACATTATCTGCCCTATAGATCACAAGTTCTGAAGGGGGAGCCTTACAGTGAAAGGGGCTGGTGATTTAGGCAACTTACCAACTCGTATAGAAATTTGTAAACAATATATTTATAAATAATAATATTCTAATATATATTTATATTAACAGAAAAAACAAATTTAGCACCGATTGTATAAAGGTGTTACTAGATTGTTTCTAGAAGGTTAAGGCAACAATTTTGTTTTATTAGCATCACCTTAATTTCATAAATAAATCAAATACAAGAAATATTTGTATGTACATTTCAAGTTTGGTCCAGACATAAATTTCACATGATTAACAAATAACTTTGTCTTTTGAGTTACAATTGAAAATAGATTTCAATTAACGAATCAAAGGTAACTAAATTTTTTTAGACTCATACAATAACATGCATAGCCCATGTTTACAAATCAACTATCATATTTTCTATATATAATAAAATATTTATAATTATAATTTAAAAAAAAAGAGAGAATGTTACAATCTTCGAGTTAATTGGATGTCGAGCTCTTTTGTTTTCTATAATTAGTGACAGACTCTTTTTTTTTTTAAACTGGTAAAAAATTGTGCAGGGTTATTTTATAAGTTCTTTGGGTGCAGTTTGAATTTATAATTCATGTCACTATCACTATTTAGACCCAGACAAGTCCATATCATTTCTTCTCTCTTCTGTTCTGAATTACTTGAACTGCACTACATGATTTGAAAAAGAGTTCTGTATTAATTTCTCTCTAACTTACAAAGTTTGTAGTTTTAGATTCTGCTTCAAAACAAAACTGCATTGCACATTTGAAAATGTAAGAACAATGTTCATGAATCTCTAATGTAATCAGCTGATCAGCCTAACTTCATTCTGATGCTGGGGCCAGCCGAGCTGTCAGCATTCTTTCTTTTTCATATTCTTTCTCTAAATTATGTGCTCTTGTTAGCTCTTCTTTCTGCTTCTGTTGCTGGAGTTTCAATGCTCGTTTCTAAAATGTACGCAGAAAAAAAAAAATGAAAGTAATTTAACAAATGTGTAATGTATCTTGACAGCAGAAATGTCATGTATTGCTAATAACAACAGAAAGTATGTAACTATAAAGACAGAGGTGTATCTAAAAATGTTTGAGTGGTGCAGGCCACATTCAGCAGCAGGTGGTCAGGAGCATCATGCTTTCCTCCAGTATTTATCAATCTTAAACATCAGATACAAATTTATCACTCTGCATGTACAAAGACCATGCCACGCCTGCCTGATATAGATCTATGTTTTTGAAGATCATGGTTCAGAGTTTTGCTTTACTTTTAGGTCTTCAATTTTGGAGGGTTTCTAAATTTAATGATTTTACTAAAGGTGTTATTCTAATCAAATGTGAATATTCCTTTGTTATGAATCTCACTGATCTATAAAAATATGGCACTTTGTGGGCATTGTGAAGGAGGGTGAAAAAGATTTGGAACAATAAAATCAAGGCAGTTTCTACGAAATTACTACCCAAGCAGGATATAGTTCTGAGAAAACATATGCTTTGAACAACTATAGGGTAGGGTGTGCGTATATTCAAGGGACAAATAATGTTGTATTTGCATGACTATTTGAAAATTAATCAGGTAAAATGAAATTTAAACAGACAAACTAGCCTCAAAGGTTTCATATGCACAGTGGGCAGATATTTTGAAGGTTCAAATTTCACCCACAGCATGTAGTTTGGGTATCACAAACTTAGACAAAGATAAATTTGTTCTATTTTACATACCTTTAATTTTCTAGACTTTTCATGAAGATTTGTCATTTCTTTTCTTAATTTCAGAAGCTTACTTTGGTAAATTTTTGCTTTAGCCATCTGAAAAAGATCAAAACATGATATTATATGTTATACAACAACTCCTGCTTATGAATGATACTTACAAGAAAATGTACCAACAAACTGAGATCTATGTTATCATTCTACACTTTGTACTTTAGAGGCGCAGTAGCTGAGCGGCAAAGCGCTTGGCTTCTGAACCTAGGGTCCCAGCTTCGAAAACCCAGTGAAGACTGGGATTTTTATTTCGGGATCCTAGGGCGCCTCTGAGTCCCCCAAGCTCTAATAGGTACCTGACATTAGTTGGGGAAAAGTAAAAGCAGTTGGTCATTGAGTTGGCCACATGACACCCTCGTTAACCGTAAGCCACAGAATCAGATGACCTTTACATCATCTGCCCTCTAGACCAAAAGGTCTGAAAGGGGAACCTCACTTTTTTTTTTACACTTTGTACTTAAGGGATGGGCATTACTTAAAAATGATACTTATTGTAAGAACCAGTGCTTGTTACAGCCCACTTTAACATCAAAAGGAACATGAGGATGTGTAGTCTTGCCACATAAAGTCCAAAATCAGAGGGATGGCTTTTTTGCTAAAGAGCTGTTATGGTTAGAGAGTATACTAGTTTAGTTAGTTAAATATATTTTGTGTATAGTTTTAGTGACAGTAAAGTAGAAGTAGTGATGTAGATAGACAGACTAATGACAGACTAATGACATAGTAGGCTTAGGGCGACAAGAAGGATGAACATGGTGGTCTTCTTAGAGTAGGATTAGGAACTAAGAGATTAACGAACTAGGCTAGTGGACGACGTAGACTGTGCCCTTGTGATTACTTATTAAATCGTTAAAATTATTAGCCTGAGTTATTGAGTGTATTCAGTATTCTCTGTTATTTTGTGTCCACGAGCTCGCATTGAATTGTCAGAATACAGACAACCATCTAAAAACACCATAACAGAGCTTTAGTTGTAACATTAAATGCTTTAACTTATTAAATAATAAACATGACTTTATCTATGGAACGTTTGTCTGTTTAAATGTAATTTTACCTGATTAATTTTCAAATAGTCATGCAAATACAACATAATTTGTCCCTTGAATATACGCACACCCTACCCTATAGTTGTTCAAAGCATATGTTTTCTCAGAACTATATGGTGCTTGGGTAGTAATTTTGTAGAAACTGCCTTGATTTTATTGTTCAAAATCTTTTTCACCCTCCTTCACAATGTTCATGCCTAGTTTGGTTTGGTCAAATGGTTTTTATTTCTATAAAGGACATACATACATACTCCTTCCATTCTACTTTATATATTGCCATATTTTCATGCATATAACCCTCAGGTTGTACTCGTTTTTACAAACAAATAGCTGTGCGAGGCATACAAAATTTATTTTACTCATAAACATAGCATAACGGAAACTATGGACATACTGATGGGTTCACTGTGTACAGATACGACTGTAGGATCATTTTTCATACATGTGTTGCACTCTATGTATCAATTGCTGGAACTCAATTGAAGCATGATTACATCTCGAGGGACAGATAATAATAAGCAACAACTTTATGTACCAGTAGTTTACAGCAAGTCACACCTTGCACATGCAGGGTATATATGGTGCAGGTTGTACCATTTTGTTATTACTTTATTTTGTAATTTATATGGGGCATATGCATTTGCAGGCTTAATGCATATGGGGGTTATATGCAAGAAAATATAGTACATATACACTAATCATTAAAAATAGGGATGTTGACAATAATTTTTTTTTGGAGTCAACATATCTCATTGAGAGATTTATTGTGTGTGACTTCTCTTTCGTTTAAAGAAAAAAAAAATAGCATAGCATTGGCCCATGCTCATTCTACATTAAAATTCCAAGAAAGTGCTATATAATTTATACAATGTCAAGTATCAATGCAACAGTAAAAAGGTCCCTTCGATGGGCGGGACATGTAGTCCGCATGCCAGAGAAATGCCTTCCCAAACAATGTCAAAGCAAAGCTAAAGGGAGGCAATTTGTTCAGGAAAAGATTAAAAAGAAAGACACTGAAAGGTCAAAATGGTGTCTGTTATATGCATAACAGACTGAAGGATGTTATATTATGAAGGATTATAAAACAGAATGAACACAATTTACTGTTTTGTCCAGATCTTTCAATGCATGGCAGTCAGTAAACTTTGAGATCTCCTGACTAACTGTTTCTATCAGGACACTTTGACTAGTTCTGAGAAAAAATAATATTAATAAAATAATATATTAAGCTTTAATTTCCAAAATAAAATATATAAAAAGCATATACAGTCATATATATATATATATTAATTTATTAATCAAAATATGTATTTATATTATTATATAAACATACTTTATCTGATCAATTGTGGCCTTAGCTTTCTGCAAAGATGGTAAAAATTTAGCCAGGAACCCATCTGTCAACAACTGGATAGTGTGTACATCAACAGAAACATCAGCTGTCGGAAGGAATGAAATGAGAACAAACAATTATGTGATTTTGTTAAAATAAATTGTAAATTTTCTGATGTGTAAACTATTTTTAATCAAATCTTAAACCATTTTTTGAAATAGATATAAAAGCTTAAAAAAAATTGAAGTAAAAAAAAATAAATGTAAATAATTAGGGTAATATAATGAACATACGACTGTTAAGTTAAGTAAGTTAGGTAGCAGTAAAATAAAATACAATTAAGTAAAATTATTTTTTGTTAGCGTAAATTTATTATAGGTATAACTTATAGAATAATTTTATTAAAATACAACACCTTTATTATTATTTTTATTGTCAGTCATATAAAATGTATTTTTAAAATTTAACAATGTAATGATTGGACTTATAAAAAAAGGATTTAAAACAAAATATTAAAAAGAAAATAAAATTGATGATTTGGGATGAAATGAAGGCTTAAAAAGGGAAAGATTGATGAAATAACGCAACATTTTAAAATGTTAAATATTTGGTCTTTCGGTTTTTTAATAAAAAGTCATTTGCAATTTCAGTGAGATAACTTCAGGAATATACAAAGGTCAGTCTGAAAACTGAAGATCCATTTTAACACATAAAATAACTTTATATTATAGATTGCACCTTCTAAGTTCAAAAACTACTGTTATAGTATGCATATATGTATTCATTGGCTGGTCAAATAGTTCCCATGTCTAATGATATGCTCCCTAAATGACTTATTCTATGGTGAACTCTGCACATGGAAGCATTGTCAAGGGGGCCACCAAAAGATATAAGCTACTCTCAAGAGCTCACTCTGGATAGGACACACCCTGCGAAAACCAGCTACCAATGTTGCAAAGCAGGCACTTGACTGGAATCCACAAAGAAAGAGGAAAGTGGGCAGACCCAAGCAAATCTGAAAGAGGACATTCATCAGTGAAGCTGAGGGTACTGGAATGACATGGGAGCAGATGAAGAAAGCTGCCCAGAACCGAGTTCGGTGGAGAGGTGTGGTTGGGGCCGTATGCTCCCCTCAGAGTATACAGGATTAAATCAAGTCAAGAGCTCACTTAACACGCAACTAAACACCCTAAACATTCCTAGTCCTTGTTTGCTCTTCATGGCCCCAGAGTCAATTGTCAGTATTTCTAGCTATGAAGCTAAAAGAACAGTCAGGGAAAAAAGATCAGCCAAAATAGTTGGGCAAAAGCAAGCAACAACCCCAACAACGCATGCAACCTATGCACACCTTGAGTCTAATCAGCTTTTCAAAATGAAGATCTGATTTCATAGCCATATTGAATTCATAGAAATCTTTGACTATGAAGGTTGTCACAGATGTGTGTGTGTGAGAGAGAGCAAGTGAATTATTTTGTAGGTGTTTTCACTGCTCAAAGACAGACTTGACAGAGTAGAGACAAAGGGTAGGAATAGCGTGACATCTAGATGTATAGCCTTTAGGGGGGACTTGATACCCGTAGGTGGACAGACACCTGACGATTTAGTAGCGTTAGTTTTAGCGTGGGGTTAGGTCTCCGCCTATATAGGGTAGAATTGTGGGGTATTCGGGACACAAGCGCAATGTAGGCTAGCAGAAGCGTGTGTCCTGTGCTAGGCGTTTTCTGGTGAACGACACATATAAACATTGGGAGCAAGTCGCAGAGGCTGGCTCGCGATCTTGGCTTCAAGAGGTATGTGTTGTTTGCCAGAAACAACATGTAGTGTATTATTTCTAAGGGACCAGGGTAAGAAGAAATAGTTTTATAAGTTTTTATATCTAGATTTAGATGTTAGTTGATTAAGAATAAATAGAATGGCACTTTAGATAGTTGTTAGCGATATTTCGATTATTTCCTTTTAGAGTGACAGTCTGTGGGTCGGAGTCTTAGTCAGTCTTAGTACAGTCATAGATGAGTCCTAGTCTGAGTCTTAGTGACAGGCAGCCTTAGTCGAGAGTCGCAGTGACAGTCTGCATATGTGAAGGTCTAATAGATGTTAACGACAGTGGCGTAGACCAGTCAGCAAGACGATGAGACAGGCAGCGACTGACATCTGATGACAAAGACAGCGGTACTGAACTCTGATGCAGTCTGCGGCGCTGGGTCCAGTGCATGGAGGATGGAGTAGCCGTGGTGGTCTGATTGGCATGGGTGGTTAGTTGCTGTTTCGTCGATAATGTCTTTGTTGTTATTTTATTAACTTATGTAATAGTTTTATTGTTATATATTATTGAAGCCACTCGTCTTATTATTTTATGATATAATTGATGTTTGCAGTTAGTAATTCATTTCATCAAACAATCATTACATTTATTTCATTATTTTAAAGGCCATTGATGCCTTAAATAGAATATTAAATATTAGTTTTAATTAGGAGTTGACTTCTCGAGTTATTAATATATATATTTGTTGTCATTTTATGTTGTGAATAAGTTAAGACACTGTAAAGTAATATTGCTTTAAAATACTATAATAATTATGCAGACACGCACTAAAAGAGCGAGAGTCATCACTAGACAACAGAGCCTTAATTTGTAATATTCATAGTACATTACATATTACCATCAAGAACGGATATGACAGTTTTCGACAAAGGTGTTAAGGAGATGCTTATTATTATTTTTAAAAAAAGTAAAGTTCCCCTTTCAGAGCTTGTGATCTATTAGACATATGATGATAAGGTCATCTGTTTCTTTGGCCAATGGTTAATGAGCAGGGTGTCATATGGGAAGCCTAACAATCAACTGTCTTTACTATCCCCAACATTAATCACTTACCCCATTTGAGTCAGGTTGACTCAAAGGCACGCTAAAAATCATGTAATTCAAATCCTTATCGACACCGAGATTTAAACAGTTTTGGAAGCCAGGCATTTAACCACTTAGCCACCATGCCTCCCATTATTATTGTTTTAATTCATAAATGAAATGAATGTTGTTGTTTTTTTACTTGTGAAAGCACATGTGGGCGAATGTAAATTGCAGGCACACATTTAAATAAAGAGTAACATCATTTTTGTTCCACAAACACAAACTGTGTGATTGATGTGGACAATAAAAAAAAGAAAATATTTTAAAATACTTTTTTATAAACAAATCTTATATAAAGCATATTTGTATCTATTTAGTTTGGATCAGTCATGTAATTAAATTTGTAATAGAACTAGACTAACAATAAAAAAAAGCATTAATAAAAATATTTTTAAAAAAGGGAATGACCTGAATTCAAACTCAAGCCTTCCCAGGCTTTTCAAGCCAACACTGTAACCAATCTGTGGGAAGCTTATAAACATGGAAGATTTTATACAATTATTTCTTTGTAAGTCAAGTTCCCATTCCAAACCTTGACTTCTATAGGGCAGATGATGTAAAGTTCATCTGTTTCTGTGGCCAACGTTTAACGTATCATGTGGCCAGCACAACGACGAAACGCCTTTACCTTTCCCCTAACTTGCTTCTATAGTTTCGTCCTATTTTTTAGGTTTGTGTTTACTAAGACTCAGAGGACAACCTATAAAGGGACTAATTCAGCTTCTACCACCAGTCAATAAGAATTTCTTTCCCTTGCTTGAGATACCAAACAAAATGATTTATTATCAATAGTTAACTAATTGTTTAATTTTTTTTTATTGATTCTTGTGTTGTCAGGTAAAGGAAATAAATGTGAAAAATTTTCAGCTTGATTTGAGATTGGGTGTGGGAGAAATAAACTTTTTAGCAGACAGAGTGAATTGATAAAAGCTTTGTAAAAAAAAAAAGGTTAACAGAACAATATCAGCAACCAAATTAAAATACTTATCTACAAATGAAATTAAATAGATTCTTGAAAATGTGTGCTATTTTTTTTTAATAATTAAAAAAATTTTGTTTTCTATTATAATTATGATTCCACTAAAAGAGTTAAAATTTACTGTAGCAATTACTTCTCATGATCATTATTCTAGTCATGTAAATCTAATAGTCTAGCTTTGTATTATGGAACACTAGGCCTGAATAGGTGGTTCCATAAACTACTGGAATAATTAACCAGTAGGCCATTACACGAACTAACCTCTATAAATTAAATAATCAAAGTGTTCCAATAACTACTCAGAATGTGTGAAGTGTTCCGTTAGGTAAAAGGTTGAGAAACACTGGTCTGTTTATACACCTGACTAAAAATATATATATATATATATATATATATATATATATATATATATTAACATTAAAAGGGTAATCAAATATCCAGTCAGGGGCATTCTTTCATTTCAGTCTTAATTTGCTCCCTGACATTCAATTTTGGAAAACAAGTCAAATAAAAGCATTGTTTTTGAAAAGCACAAAAAAAATGCATCTAAATAAGCATGGATCAAAAAATCCCTTTGGGAGACAGAAGGAGGGAGAGGTTACAAGTAAAGATAAGACCTACTATCATAATAGATATTATTCATCAATAATTCTGTTACATAGTTCAGTTTTAATGAATCAGGCATGACTTCACCTTCATTCGCTTCATCATCAGGTTTCGTTGATTCTATTTCAATGGATCCTTTCTCTTCCTTAGCACACTCTAATGCTGCATTCTCGAGAGAATCTTTAAGGTCTTTCTCAGTTTCTAAAGAGTTTAGAGATGGATCTTGAGCTATCTGATCTTTAGAACTATCCATAATAGCTTTAAATGAGAAAAAAAAAGCCAAGAACTTCCAACCTGAAACATATCAATATGTATCATTACTTAATGTTGCTAAAAGTTTATTTTTATCACTCAATAACTCTTAACCTTATGGGAAATAATTGAGATCTATCAAATTTACTAATGCATGGGTAACAACTGTAAAAAGGAATGCAGAAAAAAAAAATCCTTTTTTAAAAAAAACTTATATAAAGCTTATATAAAGTGTGACTGTATCACTTTGCTTGGATCAGTCATGTAATTAAATTTCTAATAGATCTAGAGTAACAATACAAATCTGTGCAATTAGAAATATTTTTACTAATTGTTTTTGTTTAGCACTATGTCATGCTTTTAGCTTTCTCAATGCGTTAAGATCCCAACACTTGTCATTTGTCTGAAGCAGTTGGGAAGGTGAATAGGGGATAGGGACCAAGGTTACCGTAACAACTTTTAAAATGTACTTTATTTTCAAAAAATGTTATAGAATTTTAAACTGGAACTTGAGGGCTCAAGCCACCTCAACCCAATATTATGTACTAACCATTGTACCAGCCAAAGGCTTATTAAAATAAAAGATTTCATAGCTATCTATTGTTAGTTTCAAACTTTTAAGCCAAAACCTAATTTTCTACACAAAGTATAAAGGGGACTAATTAAACTTACATTGCCACATATATTAAGTACAATTTCTTTCCCTTGTTTTAATACAACAACAAAAATAATTACCAATAATCAATTAACTAATTGTTTGTTGTTGTTTTTTTTAATGGTTAATATTTTGTCAGGTACAAGAAATAATTGTGGAAAGTTTCAACTTGATCTGAGATAGGCTGTTGGAGAAATAATGTGTAAAAAAAAATTACACCAGACAGACAGAGTGACTTGATATAAGCTTTATAAAAAAAAAAAGGACGAGATTTACGAAAGCACAGACTGTGCAGCCTCCTAAGACCTCTTCCTCATTTTTGCCTTCCCAAGCTAAAAATTATGAAAACTTAAAAAACAAATAGGGATAAGATTACTAAACATAAAAAAGAAAGTGAAGGAATTAAAATTTGCAAATATTCTTATGTGACTTTTCCCTTTGACAACCTATTTTTTTAGGTCACATTCTCTGTCTGCCATAGATTTATAACCTGAAAATGTATGGCTTCCATTATGTTGTTTACTACATTGGCATATAATTCTGCAATCAAATTCAATCTTTCATATCATTGTACACAGTAATGTTCAAGTTTCTTCATATCTAATAAATTCCAAACACTCTTGTCGCAGGAAGTATCACCAAAAAAAAAGGAAATGAAATCAACCTTTTTTTAAGAAATGTTTATTATCATACATTAATTCAATAGTAATTAACTGAACATTTTAAGTTGTTTTTGCAAAACCAACTTTTGAATGTCCAGCTGCATACTCCAGGTTGGAGCTCTGAATCGAGAATTTCCTGCATGAGAATTTCATGTCATGCATATGCGGGACTGATTTAGCTCGTCTCATAAGGTTGTTTTTTTTTTTTTTGTGATTTGGTAAGTTTCAGTAGCAGGCATGAAGCAGGGGTGTCTGTTTATGATCTAATACTTATACTCCTAATTTAATAAATGTCAATAAGACTCAATTATCAATACATCATCTAAATCAAAAGCTAGATTATAACAGATTAAGATTATTCTAGATCTATATTTATACATCATCAATTATAATATTAATATCTAGTTGTAGATAATAATAATATCTACTCTCTACTGAGACTGAGTCCCAGCCTCCCTCTCTAACAAGTCTAACTTACTACTCTAACCTAACTACTAGACTATAAGTAAGAGTCTAAGTCTTGACTAAGTCACTAACTTGTCTTGACTAAGTAAGTTAAGTAGGCCTAGATAAGTATAAGTCATAAGATAATAAGTTTAATAAGTAAAACTTAGTAAAACAAGGCAAGTTACAAGGGCTAGAGTAGTACTAATAGTAAGTTACTAACTTTACTAAGTAGAGACAGTAGAGACAGAGACTGAAAATTGAGAGTATTATTATTAAATTTAAAGTTAACTACCTTCTTGGAATAGAGATCCTTATAGACTATTTATTTAAGATCTATAATCTATTGGATCTAGATCTATAGATGTAGTCTAGTATTTTACTCTTAAGTTTAAGTAATCTTAGTCATCTAAGATTGTTGTCAGTGTTTAGTAAATAAAGGGAGGACCCGAGATATTGCAAGGGATGCTACCCTGGAAAATACTAATATAAGTATTCTTTACAATTTGGAGTTCACAAGTAGACAAGTTAGATCTAGCCATGGAACTATACTATAGTTCCATGGATCTAGATTTAGTGTAGATCTGGGCCTGGAAAAGGGCTAATGGCGAACGTTTTTGTGCCATTTTTAATTTAGAATTTATAGTTACGCAATGGCTAAACTTATTTTTAAAAAAATGAAATTATCTACGGACTCCTCAGCTATTGGGTGATAAAACTAAAATTTAAGAGAGATGTTTAAAAAAAAAAGCACTCTGCTGGAGGAGTACCCTAATCATAATGGCAGTAATGCTTAGCATCTTTCAATCATGATAACAGGACAGAGAGATAAAAAAGATTATGACTCTTAGACAACCTGAGAGTTCTGTCCATCGCCGGCAATCTAGATCTACCTTGTAGAGCAGTGTTTCCCAAAGTGGGGTCTGGCTTGACTAAGCTCATAGCATTATGAGTGTGTGATGCAGTCTTTGTAGGCCTATAGCACCTCAGTTCCATTACTACGAGTCTTCTCTCTAATTCTTCAGTAGCTTCCAATGTGAGCACGATCAAGAATCACATCAGTGTGTTTTAAAGAGGTACTTTTTTTTAGCTGGAGGCACTAGCGGATCCAGAACTTTGGAGTGGCGGGGGGCGATTTTAGGGTTTGGAAAAACGCATTCTCCTGACATCTACAACTCATTATTCATCAGTAGATTTCGGGGCAAAGCCCCGACTCCAAAAGCGTTATTTTGCATACTTCGCTGCAGTAATGCATTCTCCTGAATCTACAACTCATTATTAATCATAGGAGTTCCGGGCGAAGCCCCGACGCCAAAAGCGTTTTTTTGCATTCGTCACTGCAGAAACGCATTATCCTGACATCTACAGCTCATTATTCATCAGTATATTTCGGGGCGAAGCCCCGACGCCAACAGCGTTTTCTTGCATACTTCATTGCAGTAACGCATTCTCCTGACACCCACAGCTCATTATTTATCAATGGGGTTCGGGGCGAAGCCTCGGCGCCAAAAAACGTTTTCTTGCATTCTACACCGAAGAAACGCATTCTCCTGACCTAAAGCTCACCATTCATCCTATTAAAAAAGGACCTTTTGAAAAATGTTGAAAAATATTCTAATAATATCCATCCATAAAAATATCCATCGCCCCCTCCCGATCCCAACATAGGCCTATCGGCCAAGACTAGAGGTGGGAGTGCGAAATATAAATAATTAGTATATATCATTAACACAAGTAATAAGTTCGTATATATATATATAGTTCGTCCATCGTGGTTCGATGATGACCACTTTGTCATCCAGTGGGCTGAGGGCTTTGCACTGGGGTTTTGTGCCTCCTCATGTGGCTGGTGAGACCTATGCGAGCCCGGAATGTTCGGCCGCACTCTGGGCAGGTAATTCCAGCTGGAGCTAGTGTCGTTTGCCTTGCTTTCCTTCGTATACCAATTATGTGAATTCTAAACTAAAATTCGTCCGCCCCCACCCGAAATTGGACCGCCCCCCCCCACTCAAAAGCTTATGGGGGGGAGGGAATTGATGCCAACGCCCCCTCCCGATCTCATCATATCGGCCAACATGCTAGAGCAGTGATGCCCAAACTACGGCCCGCGGGCCACATCCGGCCCGCGACGTGGTTCTATCCGGCCCGCCGAAACGTCGACACAAAGTGTAGAAAATCCATTGTCCAAAACAATAAGTTTAAAAAATATCTTTCTCTATTTTAGGTTAAATGGATAAACTATGGTAAACCAAGATATTTGTTTTATAAAGAAAGGGTAGCTCCCTTTAAAGAACATTCAACAGCTTTACAAAATCAAATACATAAATAAGGCGACATTCTTTGTTTGAAACGCGATAGTTCAATTACACCTAAAGAGGATGATTGATGAGAATATTTACCTAAAATGAGAAGAAAATGGGTTGGCTGTATGTCTATTTTCTGCTGCCGCTGACGAGTCTACCGACATAGCAAAATTTTGAGCGGTATCAAAACTTTTGATAGGCAGGCGATAAAACAAAAGTTTTGAAATCAGGAAAGAAGTAGCTATTTGGAGCATGCATCCGAACGCCAGTGGCGAAACACTGACAAAAAAATTTCAACCATCACAGAGAATCTTTTTCCTTGGAGAAATTAGTGGAAGTGACCACTGATGGTGCCAAGTTAGGGCTATTACGAAAGCTGGCCAGCACTAAGTGGGGCGCCCGAGCTGACATGCTCCGCACACTGTACATCGGGGCTGTTCGCTCGCAAATATAATATTCACTGCCCATCCAAGTCTATGCGAGCAAAACGGCCCTCGAATCACTCGATAAAGTACAGGCTCAGGCACTAAGATTCATAACCGGCACCTTTAGGACAACTCCCACATGTGCTGCTGAAATCATGTCCAACATGCCTCGTCTCGGCCTGAGGAGAGAGAGGGCAGTACTAGTAGCCCTGGAGCGTTATAAAAGAAGCGACCCAGGGCTCCCCACCCAAATATTAGTCAGTCAGTGGAGAGAAAGACACAGGATCCGACGGACATCATTCATGCACACAGCGTGTAAATTGAGTGTGCAAGCTGGACTCTCCACTGACCGGGTACCAATCAGAAGGATCAGTACCTGCCCTCTCTGGAGGCGTGTGCCCAGCCCTCCCATAAACCCTACACTAGCAGGTCTGGAGGGGGGCACTAAGAGACACATACACCCGACAATTCTAAAACAGATGGCAACAGAAACACTAAAATCGTACGCATCCGATGCCATCTACTGTTATACGGATGGGTCCGTACTGTGGGACCCCGTGAGAGCCGGGTATGGGGCCTTGATCTGTTACCCGGACCTCGACCCAGACAAGCTATCGGGCGCATGCGATCGCCCCTACCGCCCCCCCCCCCCTCTGGATCCGCCAGTGACTGGAGGGGAGGTTAAACTCAAAACCCCTTTGGCTACGATCATAAATCATAGTACTTTGAGTGTGTAATTTGCTTTTTTTTTTATATTGAAGAGGTATTTTTTAGCTTCAAGTCGACCAAAGGGGCGTTTAAAAAACCCTTTAGCTACGCTCATAGAATTTTGAGTGTGAAATTTGCGTTTTTTATATTGAGTGGCCGGGGGGGGGGGGGGAGTAAAAACAAACCCCTCTTGTCTACGCTCATAGAATCTGGTGACTAATGTATGGATAGTCTAATAGGCTGATGAATAGGGGGTTATCGTAAATTTCGGAGGAGGTTTAAAATCAAAATCTTCATTAGCTATCCTCTTGGAATGTGTGAATTGTCATTTGCATTTTTTGTTTTGTTTTATAGAAGAGTGGATTTGACTGGAAAACGCTCTGGTGGTTTGTTTGTTTTTTTTTAACACAAAACCCCATTGACTGCGCTGGGGCAAGTGATGCTTAAGTATTAAAATCATACCTGAAATAAACAGAATGAAAGCGAAAAATCAGTCACTAAATTTCGGGGGGGGGGTAAGAACCCCAACCTTCTCCCCTGTCAACGCACATGGTAGGCTACGAGTACCCCACTTAGGGAAACACTGCTCTACAGGGTGGATTGCGGGCGATGGACAGAACTCTCAGGTCATTTATAATCTTTTTTATCTGTCTGTCCTGTTGGCATGATTGAAAGATGCTAAGCATTAGGGTACGACTAACTATCTTACAGTAACTGGGATTTGTCCGGGAGGTAGGTCTGTCTACGAAGATTTGATTTGCGAAGTGGTGAACATATAATATTTACAAAAGATTTTTACTAAATTATTAAATTTTTACTACTTTTAATTACTATTTTAACTGTGAATAGAACTTGTTTTTAATGACTCAACTGTATGGAATTTATCTCGTTATATAAAAGGAGAGTAGTCCTAGAAGGATTACGGGCACGACATGGCCTAAGCTGTGCCGATGTGCCAAAACTCAATCTTACAGCAGCTGTCTGAAGAAAAAAAAAACTCAGCTCTCATGTCTTAGAAGCTTGACCTCTAACCTTATTTTTCTTCTAAACAGCGGAGGCTTTGAATCTAGATTTATCTTTTTCCAAAATAAAATTGACATACAAGGGCAATACGCATCTGCCATTAGTTCCACAATTTAGAGGTATCAGGCATTCACTTGTCATAAAGTAGTTTCGCTTAAAGTCTGCTGCTGGACTTAATATATATATATATATATATATATATATATGTATGTATGTGTGTATGTATGTATATGTTGTTTATTTCACGGGCAGCTACAGTTAGGGACAGGTGTAATGGAGGAAAAGAGAACAGCCACAGATTGAATGTGGCAAACTATATGTAGGTGAAAACTAGAACAACAGTCACATGAAATACTGCACTCCTCCCTAACCTTCATGCTCACAAAGACAAACCAAACTATTTTTACTGACAGGAGCAGAATGATTTACTCTTCCTGAATCTTTGGCTCCAAAAACAAATTAAAAACAGTCGGAAATTAACCCAGGCACATTAATGAACTGAACTGAACATTAATGAACTGAAGGGGCGGTGGCCGAGTGGGAAAGCACTGGGATGGTCCCAGGTTGGAATTCTGGTGATAACTGGAATTTGTGTGTGTGTGTGTGGAATCTTTTGGCCCAGCTCTAATGGTTACCTGACATTGGCTGTGAAAAAATTAAAGGCGGTTGGTCATTGCACTGGCCACATGACACCCTTGTTAAATATGGAATCATAAAAGATACTGAGGCTCTAATGTCAGCATTTGAAGTCCTAGTCTTCGCAGAAATTACTCAAAGACACCATTGATTGAAACCCAAGCACTGTACCACTCAACCACCACACACCCCGTCCTTTGTATTACGACAAGTAATTTCAATTGTACTTTTCTAGTATCAAATGTAGTCAGCACTCAGCCTTGTAAAGATCATAGTTTTTCAAATTTAGTTATTGACATATTTAAATTCTTCGTAAAAAGTTGTAATAGTAAACATTATATCATTTTTTATTTAAATGCTTAGAAAATTTTATATTTAATAAATTGGACAGTAAATTTGCCACGCCTCCAAAAAAACGGGGTTCTTTGAAATTCTGTTTTTATCTTAGACATACGTCACTTCCATCAACAATACTGAATGGGAAAACTAGATTTAACCAATCGTATCGCTTCTTTCTTACAGTAGCTGTCAGGCTCTTAGGCTTAGTGTCGGTATAGTCCAGAGCTATGCAATAGTTTTATATATATATATATATATATAGAGAGAGAGAGAGATGTAAAAGCATCAGGATAACCAACTCGAGAAAAAAAAACATTTTCATCTAAACCTCTCCCTATCCCAAGAAGTAAATATATCGTGTGTCTGACTGATTCGAACAAACTGATCAGTGTAAGGCTAGTCTAGACTACGTGTAGTCGGTCATGACAAGACAACCAAGAGATAATGTTTGTTGTGTGTAAAGTGGTCAGGCGAGAAAATATACACTGCCGTGGTTAGTCAAGCATGTAAATCTCCTTTTAATACGCATTTTGTTCTTTGCTTACAAGATCCTAGATCTAACCGTATAGACGGCGATTTTTTTTTTAATGAGAATTTGTATCTATGGTCTCACGCTATAAAATGAGTCAATAGATTAAATTAATAGGTTAGTGTGACGTCACATAGAAACCCGGTGAAAGTCTGACTGTTTTGGATGCGCAGAAAAATAACGTCAGAAAAACATCAATTACTAAGTTATTATTTCAAATAAAAAAAAAAGAATAA
>JADKLZ010079391.1:13117739-13129600 GCA_021533235.1 Biomphalaria straminea | reverse complement strand
TTGGACTGATCTGTAAATGGAGTAGTGTCATCTAATTTGGACTGATCTGTAAATGGTGTAGTATCATCTAATTTTGACTGATCTGTAAATGGTGTAGTATCATCTAATTTTGACTGATCTGATACTTGGGTAGTGTCATCTAATTTTGACTGATCAGTAATTAGCGTAGTATCATCTAGTTTTGACTGATCTGTAATCAATGAAGTATCATCTAATTTGGACTGATCTGCTATATCCATGGTGTCATCTAGTTCATTCTTTTTCTCCTCCTTGTCTAGAGAACTGACATTCAGAGACGAATCATTCTTTAAGTCTATCTCATCCTTTTCTCCCTAGACCAAAAACAAAATATGAAAAAAATGATCACTTTTATCCCACCAATCCTCAAGACAGTATATGGCCTTTATATAGGAAAGGAAGAGGGGGAGAATGTTCAGGAAGGGACAGCACAGAAAAATGAAACAAAATCTTTATAAAATTGTACACTTATCTAGTGCACAGTATAATAATTCTAAAATAAGAGTTGTTTGTTTTTTTTAATCTGGTCACCATGGTTATTCATTTTTTTAATTTTTACAAGTAAGTTTTTTCTTAAAAACTTCTGAAAATTCTATTTAAAACAAAAAAATGTCAATAAAATGAATACTAAATCTTAGCAAATTTCATGGGAAAATGTCTATAAAAAGAAATCTGAACCTAAGAAAATGCAGAAATTGTTTCATTAGTTTAGTCTAAGACAGTAAGTTCCTAATTGTACTAACATTCTATATTAAAAAGTGTTTCTTAGAATAGAGCTTTAAAATCTGCACACACAAAAAAATGTTGGATAGATTAATCAATTAAACAACTTCAAACAAAAACAAGATTTAAACCAATGCTTACAAATCTAGATAGCTAGATGCAACAATCCCATTGTAAAAACTTTATGGACATAACTTTTTAAAGAAAGTTTTTGGTTCACTTAAATATGCTACCTTAGAACTATTCTGAGATGGCTTCTTTGTGGAGCCTTTGAGCAGTGATGGTCTGCGAGGTAAAATCTCTAGGGCTGACACTTCTGGCATGTCAACTGGCTCTGGAGGAGGTGACTCATGACGTAGCCCTTAAATCACAACATAAGAGACGTCAAAATCAATAAAATTACAGCTCAACACTTGTTTCAGAACATTAAGTTGACTTGTAAAGCATGTTAATAGTTATAGTTTCCAGATAATGTACGAATACAGTACTGTGCAGCTGGTTTGACATTTTTTCATGATGCTTATATGTGTTTTATCTACTAAAAATATATAGAAAGGCAGATCATGGGGCCCTGTTGATGCATAACTGAAAGAGTTTCTGTTGATCATTTGGATCCATTGGAGGCATGGTGGCTGAGCAGTAAAGTGCTAGGTTTTTTATTTGGGGTCCTGGGTTTGAATCCTTGTGAAAACAGGGATTTTTAATTTCGGGATATCTGGGCACCTCTGAGTCCCAGCTCTAATGGGTACCTGGGGAAAGTAAAAGCGGTTGGTTGTTGTGTTAGCCACATCACACCCTAGTTAACCATAGGCAACAGAAACAGATGACCTTTACATCATCTGCTCTATAGACTGCAAGGTTAACTATTTGGATCCATCAGTTACAAGGGCAGGAGTAAACTGCTGTGAGGACAACAATGCTTCCACTAAAGATTCCTATCCAGGCTTTCACCCATAACAATTACTTCACAGGCACTGGTTTTTCCTGGCTAGCTTCCATGCTTACAACATTCAATAAATACAGCATGTGCCACTCAAAAATAGGGCTTCATAGCCACAAGTGGAAATGTTTTCTTTTAAATTACAGAGACTCCTTCAAATAAGAATGCACATCCATGTATTAAGAAGTCATGCAGGTTAATTAAAAGACTTGAAAACCCTTAATATTCTACATCTAATGCTAAGACACCCCCAACTAATCTACTTCAAGTTATTTCCAAGCTTGTTTGTGACTAAGTGTTGTGATCATTATCCAGTTTGACTTTTTTTACTGTAAAATTATAGCTTCTAAGTGAACATTAGCATCCCTAACATTCTGATTTCTACTTTCAATTTGTCTCAGCCCCACAGAGCAGCATATTTGTGTTCTATTAGCTTGACCTTCACTCTTAAGATTACATTTAGTTATTCTGCACTTACTGGATGAGGGAGCTGGCAATGAATCTTTCTTCACAAGACCCAGAACATCAAGCAATGAGGCATCAGGTTTCTTCCTAGGGTCTTGTAGTTCTTGACCTTTGTGGACAATAAAAACAATATCTTTTAACACACAAGATCCCTACATTTAATACTAATTATTTTGTAAATGTAGAAAAATATCTGACCATATTCTCCAGACTGAGATGGCGGTGGCATGTCTTTTGAACAAGATCTCTTGGAGCATGCTACTAGATGATTGGCTGTTAAGATAAATATCATCCAATTAATAAGATACAGTGCAATAAGCTTAATTCCTTACACACTTGTCCTCTTAAACTATATATTTTAATAAGTCCTACAGGCTATATAGTACATAATGTAAAAGGAAGGTTAACTTTCATAAAAAAATTGAAGAAAATAAAAACTTTGATCTGATACAGGGGTAGTGTCATCTAATTTGACTGATCTGTAAATGGTGTTTTTAATTATTCCATGGTGCTGCACATTCAAAATCCTAGAATGCTAGTGATCACAGAAGTTTTTAAGTTACTTTAAGCAAAACAAATTGTGTTTTTCCTTTATTAATATTATAGCTTTTATATAGCGCTACTTTCATGCTTATAGCATGCTCAGAGCGCTTTGGTCCAATCTCATTTGTGGACCAGTGGGGGGGGGGGTATTTAGGAGTTGGTTTCCCATGCTGCCTTTGGGCGCTCAGTAAACAAAACTCTGCCCAAGTCGGGTGTCGAACCTCGAGCCCCCTTCTAGGTAGCCAAGCAAGCCAAGCTCAAGCCGCACTTAGCCTCTCGACCACGCTTCCCAGGGATCAATGCCAAGTATACCACACCCCACCAGGTAATGATCAAAGTGACAGAGAAATCTGACCACTTTGTCAGATTATAACTTATTAGATAAGTTGATATACATTTCTCGCAGAATACCAATTATAAAGTAAAAATAATCATTTTCAAACCTATTCTGTTTCCATAGCTGCTCTGAAAGCCACAAGCACAGTAGAGAGTGTCCTGCAGCTTGGCCTCAGTGGGTGTATGGGATGCAGCAGCTGTCAGCTGGCCAGAATGGAAACCCATCATGTGATGAGCATAAGCAAAGGAGCAGCTGGTGGCAAATCTACACATTGAGCACTGGATGAACTTCCTAAAAAAAAAAAAAAAGAAAAGAAACTCTAAACTGCAAAACTCTTACCCAATTGTTTGTTTGTTTTTTTTTATATATAGCACAAGAGAATAGCATGTGGACCTGTGAGGGGGAGGGGGGTATCTTGAAGAACATGCCTATGCTGCCTCTAGGCGCTCAACAAAAACACCAATGAGCTTAAGTCGGGATTGGAAATCAAGCCCCCATGATAGGTAGCCAAATAGCTTATGCATCTCAGCCAAACATCCCACATATTTTTAATTATCAAATATTATTCAAATTATTAAAATACAAATTTGAAAAAAAAAAAAAAGCTATGCTGCATTTGTTTAAATAAGACAAAATAAAAATGTTGACTTAAATCAACAGTAAAGAAAGTTCACAAAAGCAAAACAAAAATAACACACACATCTCCTCTGAGACTTCAATGTCTATAAAAAACTTGAGATTATCCAATGCCAAGAGAAGAGTGATGTGATCAGCATAGATTGAGCACACTTAATTTCCATATGTCCAGTACCTGAGCTGAGAAGACAAAGAAATGTCCTCTCTAATATTCATTTTAAAATATGATCCAAACCTAGCACAAAATCTCAAAAAGTTCTTCCCTATCTTTTTACCTACACTCATAACTCTTAACCCTTAAAGTGCAGAGCTGTTTTAAAAAGAGTGAACCAAATGGAATTACAATTCTGATGATAAGAGACTAAACTACCACATGTGTCTTTAGGGTTAAAAGTAAAGTATCTACAGGAAAGGAAAATAAAAAGGTAAATACAGAATTTGATCAAATCTAAGCCACAACCTATTTTTTGATGTTTAAGAATTTTAAAAAATTTATGAGGTTTTGAATATAAGTCACAGCTATACCAAACACACATCACACAGGTTATTATTCAAAATGGTTTATGATACTACTGTGAGGGGCAAGGGAGTACACGCTAATAATACACATGATTCACTTCTGTTAACGGAAATATTGCCCACCTAACCAATAGCAACAAGATAAAAATGTTATCAGCATCTTGGGAGTGGAAAAGTGAAAAAGAAGGCCCACATCACAAAATGTAAGCAGCAAGAAATATTGCTGAGCAAAAAGGCAAGAAACAGAGAAGCAGCTGCAACATTAGATGCTGATGCTTTCTGTATCAGTCAGTGGAGGAAACACAAGGCAGCTGAATTACAATTTCATTTATAATTATGTCACTTCAAATCATTGTGTTATCCTTAACATTGTGTCAAACATCAACAAAATGGTTTAATTATAAATAGACATTTGAAGTAACTTTAAACAGCTGTGGTGTATCAATTAATTTATGAAAGATTAGCTGGATCAGAATATATATGTATGTGCATATTATATTATAAACATACTGTGAAGTCTTTATGGGCTTTAAATAAAAAGACAGCGTAGTTGTTAAAGTTCAAAGCACACAACTCACTTATAGTGGTCGGGTATTCCCATCAACATTTTACATTCAATACACTTCACCCTGTAAACATTGGCTGGGAAACTCAGTTTGTGGTCTAGAATTTTCTTGACTGCTGGCACATTCAAGGATTTGACACTGCCAGGCTGGTCAGATTTCTCCGTCACTTTGATCATTACCTGGTGGGGTGTGGTATACTTGGCATTGATCCCTGGGGAAACACAGAAATGAAATTGAAAGACAGTTTTCTACCTCTGTACTTTTTCATTTCCTGAATTCAATAATAAATCTAAAATTATCTTCAACAAGATAAAGTCATAAAAATTAGTTTAGATTTTATTTGAAATATTTTTCTAAAAAAAAGTGTATGTAAACTCACCAATGACACCTTTCTGATTTGGCAGGTGGTCAGTTTTTCTATGCATTTTCAACTCATGTGAATTGAGGAATATCAACTTACAGTGAGTGCACTTTTTGCAACTGTTTTTGATCTGTGCACATTGAGAAGAATAGCCAAGCAATAATCACACAATGAAAGACATTTTTAAATCTATTTCATACTTAGTTTATATTTATATTTACATACATCTGTGGCAACACTTGGTAAATATCATTTATTTATTGCCCTAATTACTTCTCATATTTAGTGATTTCAATGGGTCTCTTTGTTAAATCTATGTAAAAACATTACAAACTTTTTTCCCGCTAAAAATGCTTTAGAATTAGCATACAAAATTCTCAAAATGCAATTAAAAAAAAACTATTCTAAATTACTTATTTAATGAATATTGCTCTAGCAAAGTTGTGTTAACTGAGCGCCTGAAGGCAGTACAGCAAAACCTCCTGGATACCCCCTACCCCACTGGTCCACAAATGAGATTGGACCATGGCGCTCTGAGCATGCTATAAGCTATGATAAAAATTATATTATTAATGTTAAATCTCAATTGGTGTACAAATTCTAATGCCAACAAACTAAAACAAAGTAAACTGTTTTTTAGACCTTGTAATTGTCACAAAAGGGAAAAAGATTTATATAAAAAAAAATTTAGATCTAGATTTTTTTTCCAGCTCTAACTTAAACATTGAAGCATTCATTGCTATCAGTGATTGATTCCTGTTCAGCATTTCTACCTCTAGTCAAGTCTCCCTTTCAGACCTTGTGATCTTTACAGCAGATGATGTAAAGGTCATCTGTTTCTATGGCAGATGGTTAATAATGGTGTCATATGTCAGCACAATGACCAGCCTTTACTTTTTCCCAACTAATGTCAGGTACCCATCAAAGTTGGGTGGACTCGGGGGGGGGGGGGGGGGGGGGCCCAAAAAAACCAAAGTTAAAAATCCCTGTCTTCACTGAGATTCAAACTCAGGAACCTCGGTTTGAAAGACAATCGCTTTACCACTCAGCCACCCCACCCCTATTTCTACCTCTACAACATTCCCAAGTAAATACATGAATCCTAGACATTCTGATAATCAAAGTTCAAAAACAAGGTCCTAAGTTCAGTAGACAAATGTTCTAGTGCTCAAGACCAGTGGCGTCACTAGGTGGGTGTGGGCCCCAGAATCAAAATTCTAAAATTTAAGAATGGTTGTTAAAATTGCACCTAATGGGAACAAATCAACAGCAAGATGTATTTATTTTGTTGTTTTAATAAAATTGTGGACATTTCCAAAACTTTGAGAATTGCAAGAAGACTGAAGAACATCAAGACTTTGAAACTTTTCAAATTGAAAGATGAGTCTTAACTGAAGAAAAAAACACTTTTTCTTGACCTTGTAGAAATGTTATCCAACTATGACCCAGTAGTGAAATAATAACTTTTAATATTGCAAGGCAGTGATTAGACACGAATTTCAAAACAGGCAGTTCTGTCTATTGAAAACAAAATCACTAAAGATATTGATTTTAAAAGTTTTCAAGTTTGAAGTCATCATAAAGGAATTGTTAATTAGTCATTTTCAAAGTTCTTGTATGTTTTTAAATGTTAAATTTAATAGCTAACTCCGTTAGGAGCTCTTAAAAAGTGTACTAAAGAAAACATTTTCAGTTAAAGTTAAATCTGTTTCTAATTTTAAAATCTTAACATTTTCAGTAACTAATGAAAATGTCAGAAACATTACAAGTTTCAAACAGATTTGACACTCATTTGAACGTAGTGTAATAAGAGACAAGCAATGAATGTAGGGAATAGTCTCACTGCATTATGGTGCACCAAAGATAATCTGTATAGGGAAAATTTAGGGAATCGCTGGGCGGGGTGGGGGCACCCAGAGCTTATACCACAATCGGGTGACACCCACCATATAAGACATTGATCAATAGAATTTGTTCAGGGTGTTTGTGTCTTTTTAGCAAAAAGCACTGAGTTACAAAGAAGGGTTTGTTTTTTTTTTGTGTTTTGTGCTAATTTCTAGTCTTACTTGATGCTTCATGAGATGGTTGTAATAGCTAGAGGTCTGCCCCCAGCCTTGGCTCACGAAGCGGATCTGATAGACTCTCAGACAGTACAGACACAGCATAGATTCAGAACTGTTGTGTTTCTGGTTTAAGGAGACAAAAAAAATTAGTGACTTAAATGATATAAAGTTAATAGGCTCAACATTTATTCAATTAATTTTAATATGCAATCATATAAGACAGAGATTGAAATATGTAAACATTTTTAAAAATTTAAATCTACATTGAACTATTATATTATAGGAAACTGTAATGGACAGTGATGGGAATAGACTCAACAAAAATTTTCGGAAATTTTTTTTCCCCCCCCCCCCCCCCCCACCCCCCGCCGTTTTGAACTTGCCTGTCACGGCGTTCCAACTGTAAGTCACTAAAGTTCGAGGACTTTTCGCGGCTTCACATGGTTATCTTCACTAGAATCTAGTGATTTAGCGTAAATCTAGATTCTAGAGTGACTCTAGATCTAAGTCACTAAGTTCGCGAACTTTTCGCGGCTATGTGCGCGAATTATCTTCACTAACTATACCGTAAATCTAGACTCTAGATCTATGTCACTAAATTCGTGGTCTTTTTGCAGCTGTGTTCGAATATCTTCACTAACTCTATCGTAGTGATTTAGCGTAAATCTAGAGTCTAGATCTAAGTCACTAAATTCACGAACTTTTCGCGGCTGTATGTGCGAAATATCTTCACTGACTGAGTGATTCTAACGTAAATCTAGAGTCTAGATCTAAAGTATTCTAAGGTCACTAAATTCGCGGACTTTTCACGGCTCCACAGGATTAGTAATTATCTTCACTAGATTCTAGTGATTTAGCGTTAATCTAGAGTCTATATCTAAGTCACCAAATTCGCAGACTTTTGGGGGGTCTGTGCGAATTATCTTCACTAACTCTACCGTAAATCTAAATTCTAGATCTAAATCACTTAAATTTTCTGGACTTTTCACGGCCGTGTGCGATTTAACTTCACTGACTCTAACGTAAATCTAGAAATTATATCTAAGTCACTAAAATTCGCGGACTTTTCACGGCTGTGTGCGATTTTATCCTCACTGACTCTACAGTAGTAAATTTTGTAAAACTAGAGTTTTTTCGCGTTTTTTTTTTACAATTTCTAGGCTTTGAATTTTATAATGAAATTCAATGTGTTTTCCAGGTTTTCAAGGTGGCTATGAACCATGTAAAGTATTCAAATTAAAGAAACTAGATATCTTATGTAGAATATATCTATCTAGACTAATTCAAACTACTTAAGTCACTCTAGTCTAGACCGAGATCAACAAGACAATACGATCATGCGAGATTTTTTAAATTTTTTTCCAAAAATGGAAAAATAATAAAATCGGACTTTTTTTCATTAAAAAAAAAATGAAAAAAAAAATTCGGATTTATTTTTCCGAAAAAAAAAATGTCGGGAAAGTTTCGGATTTTTTTGCTTGAAAATCGGATCAGAAGAAATTTTCGGAATTCCGAAAATTTTCGGAAAATTCCCATCACTGAATGGATAAAAGAACTCCATAAACTAAAAAATGGTGTGCAACTATATCCAAACATGGGAAGGCATTAGGAGTCAACCCTGAGGAAAAATCAGGAGCCAGTGACCCTTATGTAGCTTGATGCACACAGTGCTTTTCCCTGGCAGAACCTAGAAAGAGGCTGAATCAGCACATCAGATGCATTCAGAGAGGGAAAATATAGTTTGGCTGACATTGTTAGGCCTGTATATAACATCCTGGCTTTTATCTCATTTCTATGAAATGATCCACAGTTATTTTGCAACAGAAGGAGGCCATAGCACTCTTCATTTTAAAAAGGCTTGCTGTTTGTTTGGCATAAAAGATCAACTTTTTATAAAAGAAAACTAACCAATCCTCTCTTGAAAAGGTGATGAAAGAGAAGCTCTAAAAAAAAAAAAGAATGTGTTACCTTTTTAAAATGATCAACAACATCACTGTACATGGATGACCTAAATTTGCACAGCTGACAAATGTAAGGCATCTCACAGGCATTATGGTTTCTCTTCATGTGGTCTGTCAAGGCATTGCGGCTATCATGATCCTTCTCACATATTCGGCATAGCAATACATTGGCACCATTCATGTGCACCTACAGGGAGTACAAATCAGTCATTTTTTTCATTGTATGGTAAACAGCAAGATGAATTCATTGTTCCAGTTATAGTGATTGTTGGACAGTAAACCTAGGTTAAAACTAAAAGAAATCAAAACTATGCTGGTTTACAGCGAGGTTTTTTTTTAACTTAAAAATATGAAAAAACAATGACTCTTACTTTCTCAATATGTGTCTGCATCTCAAACGGTGTGTCAAACTGCTTGTAGCAATGTTTGCACTGTGTCAAGTCACTCAGGTCCAGATTGACCTGCCGCTCAGCATCTATATGCCCTTGAATGTGCATCATGGCTGCTACATTGTTGTACAACATTTTGCTGCAATACCAACACTACAAACAAACAAAAATAGAAATAGATTAAACCTTTTCAACGAAAAAGACAAAAAATATAGCTCTGATAACAATGATAATAAGCATGGAGCTACGGTGATGACATAAGGTTATTACAGTTTTCATGTAAAACTAAAGAATCTAACAGGTGAATTAGCTGAAAAGTGATCAATAAAATCACTCCTACTTTCCACAGCTGATATTAATAGTTTTAAACACTGTTAGTCTGAGTTGCAACTAAAAGCCTGAACAAATCAGACTCAAATAACTGTGCAATCAGTTTTGCTGTTAAGTGGACAGAATGACATTCTCCCATAGGAAATGCATGAAACACAATGTCATAGCTTACAAATGCAAAAACATTGTAAGACAAATTTCCTTACGGACAAAAAAGATTATTATTATTATTATTATAACATAATAAAATAGACAGAAAGTCACAAATGGCATATTTCTTATTGTTCTTAATACTTGTGTATTGCACATCTTTCATGCTCTTATAGCATGTTCCTAGTCCACATCATAATTTGACTTGAGCCCTCTATTTTCTCTATTAATTTCATACAAGTACTATTTCTTTCCTGAACCAGCTAAGTTTTAAGTCTCTAAATAATTTTTTGAAGTACTGTCTGTAACTTATAATACAAGATCTATAGACCGACATCTGTCCTTATACACTTACCTTGAACCTCAGTTCACCTTTTGGTTCTATGTAGGTAGGATCACCTTCAGTCTTCCCATAATAGTACTCATCCAGAGGTACCCAGTTCCCTACAAAAAGAATACATGAATTTTCATTTATTCCTATGCTTCAGTTAATATCTTATATCTTATCTTATCTTACACAATACAGACGTTACTTCAAAAAAGAAGATGATTACGTCCTATGCGTCATGCATTCAGTCATGCATATTAACCAATGACTTAAATTCTGCCAAGTCACTGGTTTTCCTAGCTCAGGCAATCCATTCCATGCTCTAATACCGCTAGGGTAGAAGGAGCTTTTGTACAAATTTGTCCTAGCATATGGGATGAGGAATGTGCCTTCTTCTTTGTGTCTTTCTGAGTATTTTATTAAATTTTGTTTTTGAATTTGGAGGTGATGGTTCAGTGTTTTATTATAATTGCTACTTTACTTTTAAGTCTTCTGTCCTGAAGGCTTTCTAAATTTAGTGATTTTACTAAATGTGTTACTCTAGTCAAATGTGAATATTGATTTGTTATGAATCTCACTGCTCTATATTGTGTCTGTTCCAGTTTCTTAATGTTTTCTTGAGTTTAGGTATCTGATAAAATGTTATATATTCTTAATGTAAAAAAAAAAACAATTTCAAATACAAATCTCAACAGTAATAACAGTTTACAGGATAAAAAAACTAAGATAGTTCACAGATGGGCACAAGAATTAAAAAGAGATTATTTGAAACATAAAAGTTATGTGAAAAAAAAAAAAAAAAACACTAGTTGAAAGTGGACATTTTTTTTTAAATTTCATCTATTATTATTATTATTCCACGTCCATTTAGGTTTGGTAAACAGGCAGATACATGATTAATAATTAGCAGAGAACTAATTAGCTTAAAATGTGTAGGAGAAAATTAAGGGTCTTGGTCAGGTCTTGTACACTAGTAATGAAATCTTACAAATGGTGCTCCATTGAACAAGATTTATGCAACAACTTTGGGAACCACTCACCTGTTTCATCCCCTTCAAGTTGAGCAATCTTTTTAGCTCTCTTTTTAGATGACTCTGAGTCAGACTTGGCCTGAGCGTCCTGTTGCATTTGTAGCCTTGAACACATCATGGTTAATGAAATTAATTCTTTTAAAATGTGTCATTATAGAAAAAAAAAAACCACCCTATATACATACCATTGTATCTTACTGAATGAGAAATATGTAATGACATCTTCTAAAATTCTGCACAGCTGTTCAGCTGGCCAGAAAACAAAGTACAATATACATTCTGTATTATTTCAATGAGTTTATCTTAGAATATTGAATTAGATTAATGTTCTACAAGTAATGAAAAGTGTTTGAATCTATATATTTTCCAATTATTTTTTTTAACATTTCAAGAAAAACAATTTTCCCCCTTCTTATTATTTTTATTCCCATCCATTTTTACATGTGCACTTATATAAGCGTGTGTGGGAAAACACCAAATTGACCACGGCAACAAAAATCC
>JADKLZ010079391.1:13095766-13117339 GCA_021533235.1 Biomphalaria straminea | reverse complement strand
TAAGCGTGTGTGGGAAAACACCAAATTGACCACGGCAACAAAAATCCTTGTCTACAATGCCTGCGTCCTAAGCACACTCCTCTATGGCAGTGAGAGTTGGGCAACCTACATGCGTCAAGAACACAGTTTAAATGGCTTCCACCTACGTTGCCTGCGACGCATAATGTGCATCTCCTGGAGGGATCGTGTCACCAACCAGGACGTTTTGACACGAGCCAACATGCACAGCATCTATGCTCTCCTTCAACAGAGAAGACTACGCTGGCTGGGTCATGTCACGCGCATGCCGGATGGAAGAATCCCGAAAGACATCCTATACGCTGAGCTGGCAGAGGGAGCCAGACCTAAGGGCCGCCCAAGATTAACTTACAGAGATGTCTGCAAGCGAGACATGAAGGCAACGGGCATCGACCAAAGCATGTGGGAGGAGATAGCCCAAGACCGAACAGCATGGAGACAGACTGTGCGTGCTGGCACGAACTTTGCTGAATGCAAAAGAAATGAAGCTGCATTGGCCAAGAGAATGAAAAAGAAAGCTTCCCTGCTGTCAGCCAGCCCTAAAACTGAGGAATATAAATGCACGAACTGTGGCAAACTATGCAGATCCAGAATTGGCTTGATCAGCCACTCCAGATTCTGCCCCGTCTCAAGACGTAACCAAGGCCAGTGACTCATCTCGGCGCATCCATTGTCTTCCGAGACAGAAGGAGCCATATTATATTAGCTTTTACTGAAGGCTTTTGTGCCTCATATCTTGTACATAGCTGATTGGATTCTTTTGTTAGGGTGTTGTTTATTAAATGTGTTTTAATAGTTGCTTGTTTATAATTGAGTCCAGGACATATGTTTGGGAATCTGGTGATTTTTTCTCTGTTATTGGGTAGATGGTGTTTTAGGGCTAGTTCGTCAGTAAGTTGGATCAGTGTTCTTTGCTTTTTTTGGTTGTTTTTCCTATTTCTCTGTGTAGTTTATTTGGATGGTCGTCCTCCAATCTTCTATATCTCTCAATAGCTTCTAATGCTGCCATGTTGCGCCTTAACTTAAGAGGTTCAATATTGGAGTCTATTTCACAGGCTGCTGTGGGAGTAGTTCTCATACCTCCACTAATTAGACGCGCAGGGCTTGGTTTTGGATTGTGTCTAGTGATGATTGATAGGTTTTGTTGGCAGCTACTTGTATGGAGAGACAGTTATCCATTACAGATCTGACATATCCAGTGTATAACTGTCTTAAGGTTTTCTTTTCAGCTCCCCAGGATGTTCCTGCTAGGTGTTTTATTATGTTTAATCTTTGTGATGCCTTTTCTTTTAAATCTGCCATTAAGTGTTTTAGAGACAGTATTTGGTCTAATTTTATGCCAAGATATGTTGGATTTTCTTCTTTATTTATTGGTTGTGAGTCTATTTTTAGGATATAGTTTCTTTTTGCTGTTTTGTTGCTGTGGCTAAAGATTGAATAAACTGACTTTTCTTTGTTTATTTCCATTTTCCACAGTTTTGAATACGTGGGGATAGTTGTGAGGGCTCTATTTAGTTTGGATCTAGTCAGCACTGGATATTTTTCTGTAGTCCAAATTAGAATGTCATCTGCGTAAAGTGCCTTATTGACTGAAATGAGGTCCGGGAGGTCATTCATGAAGATTAAAAAGAGAGTACAGCTAAGGGCTGAACCTTGTGGTAGTCCTTCTTCCAAACTTTTTTTTACTAGAGATGGTGCTTTTAAATCGGGTTTGGATGGTTCTGTTTTTTAAGAATGCCCTGATCCAGCTTGAAACTATTGAAAGCTATCCAAAAACAGCTATCCATATATACACCGACGGATCAGCCTTCAAAGCCACCATCAATGCTGGTTGTCACATATGCCATTCTAGGTTTATCTGTATATTTCGTATTTAGTAAGAACATGTGTGCAAATCTAAATCTGGGTTTTTAACTGTACCTCAGGATTTACCCGGCACCTATTTATAGCTTGTCAGCAGACATGATTCAAATCTATTGGTTAGTTTGAATATAAAGACATTTTGAAATAGCGGGCAAAAAGTGTGCGCCAAGTCAGTCGATGTGAAATTGTTCTTGAATGCAGACGTATTTTTAGTAGTTCTGATTTTAAAGAAAGATGCCTTTGTTCTGCATTTTATTTTATTGAAATATATTCTGTACATAGCTGTACTTATGTTAAGTTTAAATAAAGTTCCTGTGTTATTGATTCAACGAAGCATTACTCTATTGAATCCTAGATCGTCTTTGTTCATATATTATATAATTCAAGATAGAATCCCTGGCATCACAACCGTCAATTGTGACACTGGTCTTGGTGCCTTCCTGGTCTTCCCCAAAAATAAACACTATGAAATAAGTGCACCCTGTGGCGACTACTGCTCAAACTTCCAAGCCGAAATTGAGGCAATCACCATTGCACTACAGACAGTAGAAAACAAATTATATGAAGGAGTGCAATCACCATCAGATATTGTTGTCTTTACAGACTCCCAATCCACTCTGCTAGCACTTAATACCAGCACCACTAACAGCCCATCAGATGATATCAAATTTAAATATCAATATCACACTACAGTGGATCCCTGGACACATTGGCATTATGGGGAATGAAAAGGCAGACAAGCTATCAAAGGCAGGGTCATCCATGGAACAAACAGATAGACCTGTTAGCTACCTCACCCTAAGGTCAATGTTAGTCAACAATCACAAAGAAGAGTGGCTCAACCAATGGACAACAGGAAACACAGGCAGAGCAATGTACAAAGAAATGACTAGGCCTAACAAACTGGACAGTATTAACTTCCTCCCCCGCAAAAAACAATCTACAATTTTCCAACTAAGAACAGGACACACACCTCTATTAAATTACCATCTAAACAAAATAAACTCCACACAACTCCCACTTTGCAGACACTGCACCCACCCTTATAAAACTGTAAACCATATCCTCCTTGAATGACCCTCCCTAATCCACCATAGGCAGACACTACTTCCACTACAGCCCAACATAACCAACACCCTATATGGCAGTGCTGAACAACTGAAGAAAACAGCACACTTTTTTTTCCTTGGCACAGTCTGCAAAAGAGCTCAGATTTCAGCAGCAATAAAGCTGGCTAGAAGAAGAAGTAGTACATAGCTGATACAAGCAAAGAGGGTTTTACGCCACTGTTAACAATTACCTTAACTTAGTGAGAGCTTCAGACTGGGCCTTCAGTTGTACTGAGGTCATAGATTTGGGAATCACCATGTTAGATTTGTAGGCCTCAAACTGAGATCCACCAGTTATAGGTAAAGAGCTTTGGTTGTAAGAATCTGGACTTTGCTTAGCTGGAGGTAGAAAACAAGAAACCAATTCTTCAATAATATTTCAAACACTTAAAGATTAAGACCATATTAAAACACAAATAACCTTTACTTACGTGAAAATGCTCGTGTATACCCGCTGGCCTGAAAAGAGGGAAGAAAACCAATGGTTATTTAATCTAAACTTACAATTGAGAAGATAGCCTTAAAATGATAAGAAATGTTCACAGCTACAGATAATGAGATGTAGAGGTAGGCATAAGGTCAAAGCACTGGTTATAAATGGAATGAGTTTTGAAAATAAATGCTGCATTTTGAACTCTTTATTTTTCCCACCCAGGTCTAAATGGCAAAAGACAAATGTTGACAATGAAAGTATCTCAATACATTTCACTAAACATAATGACAGACATGCTCAAAAGATAAGATGTTTTATAAAAGCTTTAAATCAAAGTTTTTGTCACAATTCCTTTTTTAGTGTTTACTAGATTCATTTTATAATTTCAAATTTTCTGTGAAAATCAATAGATTTTTATAATAGTGGGTGTCAGAAAAAAATAATTTTGATTAATGTTTATTTTGTTAATTTACTAGGAAAACTTATAACATAACTGTCTTGTGTGAGCACCCATAAAAAAATAATTAAGTGAAGATCTAGTGGGATTTTCTAGGTTTTCTAAGAACTTCATATATCTAACAAAAATATTTGAAATCATTTAATTAATTTAATACTACAGACATAACAACATCCATGAGAACTTACATAACCTGGCATCCTGGGAGGTGTTTCCCCTACTATAACTAGATCAGGAGATGCAGGGCGGTCTGAACTGCAGACAAAAGATACTTAGTTAAAAAGCACTGAATGTAGAAACAAATACAGTTAAGAGACTGAAATTAAAATAAAGTTAATTATTGAAAAAAAAAAAAGAAAATTTAACCCATTCAAAATTCTTTAGAGGAAAGTTACTCATTTATATCACACACAAAAAGATATAATAATTACAAACATAGTCTTTATAACACACACAAATGATAATTGAAATAACAGTATTTTATTATTCATGTAGATTGATAATGTAATAATATTTATATGAGATATTAAAAATAGATAAATAGATAAATCTGCCAATGTATGTACTCATGTTCCTCTCTTCTTTTTGCCAACAACATTTTGGTGGGCAGGGACAATTTTGGAAACCCACAAGCTTATCTAAGTCTTGTGATTTTGTGTTGTTTTTTTTCCCTATTAAGTTTAAACTTCTTAAGTGTTGATTGGGTGCTTAAAGCATAAAGTAATGCTACTTCAAACAATATCAGTGATGTACTCATTGTGTACATTTGATTATTGCTTCCTGTTTTCATGCAATATGTATAAACATATCACTAAATGACTTACTCAACTGTTGTTGTTTTTTTTAAAGGAAAACAAAATGTTGGTGGCAGAAATATTTCATTCTATTCCTTTCATTTTCCCTTTTTTTAAAAATGAAAAGCTGTAATAACATCTTCATTGTCAACTTTGAAAAGAATTCATTAGGTAACAAGAGAACATGATTCATCAAAGTATGGTATGTATTAAACAGGAAGAGATGGCTAAGTTTAAACGTTATCTTTTTCTGACTCGCAAAAAGGGTTAAGCATGAAAAAAAGTGCATTTGATTTTCCTTGGATACATTGCAGGTTTTTGTTCAAAGCAGTGAATATAAAGGTAAACAATATAAGAAATACTAAGTCATTAAGTCAATGGTATTCACAAGAGTAGCTGTCCATTAAAAAAAAAAAAATTGAGGATGTTATATACTCTTAAAAATAAATTCTAGCATGCCAGATCAGTGATTCAAAGCAACTACTTTTTTTTTTCAGCCAAGTAGTCTAGCAGCAATCTGTACCTTCAAAAAATGAAATAACATATATGTGCTAAGGACATTACCTCTCAACTCTCTCGGGATGATCACATGGTATTTTATCAAAAAAATTCCTTTCCTTTTCAGTGATGCCTTTGTCTTCCATAGCTTCCTTCTCTGTTAAACTCGTCTCTCCTTTATTATTGACGCCTACCTTTGATTCTTCCGTAAATTTCCTTGGAATTTTCACATGGAAAAACATTTTTTTCCTTTTTGTGGAGACTTTTTTTTCCTCTTCCATAGCTTCATTCTCTATCAAACTGCGCTGTACCTCCTTAGCGGTGCCTACCCCAGATTCTTCTATTATTTTGGATGGTATTTTCTCATAAAAAAACTTTCTTTCTCTTTGTGTGGTGCCTTGGTCTACCTCTTCCATTACTCCATTCAAACAGTTCTTTGCTTTCTGAACAAGGCCTGCCTTGGATTCTTCCATAATTTCCGCTATCATAAACTCTTCTACATTATCCATTACTAATTTCTCTATCTCTACATAAGCTTTCTTTAGACAACCCTTATCCAAATTCTCATTCAAAATCTTATCATTTGCAGTGGTATCTTTCTTAAGCTCAAAGTTGGCCTTTTTTGGACAGCCTTTGGGCATTTTTCCACTGAATGCCTCATCTACACTCTGAGTGGCTGATGTCTCTAATTTATCTAGCTCTACATACAGGTTTTTTAAACAACCATTTGCCAATTTCTCTTTCAAAAATAGTTCACTATCCTTAATTGTCTTCTCAGTGTCCCAAGGGACTTTCTTTAGATCTCCTGTGGACTTAGTCTTTCTTAATCTCTTCATTATTTTCTCCTTCAGTCTCAAAACTGTCACATTCTTTGGGCGGCCTCTGGACCTTTTCTTGGAAGTCTCCGCAATCACAGGTGAGCATGTCTCTATCTCTTCACTGACATTCTTCCGACGGCCTCTAGACCTTTTTTCTATGAAAGACTCCTCCTCATTTTCAGTTGTGTTTGTCTCTATTTCTATCACTTTCTTTGGACGGCCCTTAGACCTTTTCTCTGTGAAAGACTCATCTGCACTCTCAGTACAGCTTGTATCAATCTCTTCTGTCACTATCTTTGGACGGCCCTTTGACCTTTTTTCTGAGAAAGATTCTGACACACTCTCAATACTGTCCGTCTCTCCCTCTATCATGATTTTTTTGGGACGACCTTTAATCCCATATTCTATTAAAAACTCTGTGGTCTTAAAAGTCTCCATCTCCTGCTCTTCCTCGACATTCTCTTCACTTTTCCTGGCCCTTTCCTCTATTAATCTCTTTATGATGTCTTTCTCTCTCCGTCGCCTAACTTTCTTTTCCATGAAGGCAGCATATTTTTCAAACTGCCTTGTTCTTCCTCTTAGCGAATGTGATTCTTGCTTGGTAGAAGATGATCTGAAAATATATTGAAAGAAATATGAAAGTCTCTGGAAAAATTGAAAGAGACATCTTTATCTATAACCCCCAATATTGTCATTTCATAACTACTATGTCCTTTAGTTTATAAATACATAATAAATATTAAAGAATAAAATCTCTGTTCCATCTATTTTTTATGTGACACCACTATGAGGGAAAAGAAAGGAGAGAGGAAGTGGGAAGAATTCAATTATTTTTAAATTTTTCATTAAGAAACACCAATATTTAAAAAAAACAATAATATTTTTTTTTAAAGTTGGAAGTCCCTCTCTTGTTATAATCAATTTCAGGAAAGGAGAAAATCATTGATCTATTTGTTTGTGAGGAAAAATAAAACAAGGATGTAAAAATGAAATGATTCTTGGACTAATGGATGTCCTTTCCAACCACTTTCTCCAAAAAATTTCAGGTAACTATGAAGGAGTATTTTTACCTGATTTTCATTTTTGTGAGACTCAATTTTGATTTCAGCTTTGTCCTGACACTTTTCTTTTTCTGAACTATTTCTTGCTTTTTTCCATTGTTCTGAGAGCTACTACCTCTAGACCTGGTAAGGGGCACCTTGCTTTGTTGAACTGACGTAGATGATGACGCTACTTCTCTGAAAGTAGAGTTGGCAATCTTTGAAGTGAATTTTTATTATTTACACTTGTAAGTACATTTCAGACTGGTCTTAAAGCTATTGTTTTCAATAAGGTAAAAAGTGTTGTGATTTTATATTATATGAAAATGTCCTAAAATGATCTTGCACTATGCTACAATAGCTTGTTCAGGACTTGGTAGTCCTCCACCATGGCATCATGTGCACAAAGCCTTTTCTTATCAAAATGTTTTACTTTCTTTGCTAATAAGATTTAATATGTATATTATGTACCAAGTGACAAAGCATTAAGCTACTGAGTCAGATATTTTAAGTACTTAGTTTAGGTTCTAAAGATATTCCACAAAAAACTGTCCCATGATGAACTCTTAATAAAAGTCTTAATAAAATCTATATAAACCATATAAATATATACATTTAAAAAAAGCTTAATAAAATAGTTGACTGGAACAAAGCTTCAAACAAGTATTTTTATGTAAGTATAGTTTCAGCAAGTATCAACAAATGCAGATTTGAAACTAAATGTGTGCCCCTTTGTTAAAATTACCTTAACATGTAATGTTCAAGTAACTATCATAGCAAATAAACGTAGGTTTGAAAGTAGATGTAAGCCCCCTGGTTTAAGATTTCCTATAACATGTAATGTTTAAGTAAAAATCACAGCAAACAAATGCAGGTTTGAAACTGCTCCCTGGTTAAGGCTGCCTATAACATAAATCAAATTAATGTCAAGTTAATATGAGAATGCTTCATGTTCTTGTGCCATAAAAAAAAATGATATTTAACCTTTCAAGCAATAAAATTTCATTTCTTACCTGCTGTTGTTCAATTCAGCCAGGTTATCTTTAACAGATTTTAGGAATTTTCCCTTGTTTTTTTTTCTCTTTCGCACACCAACTCTAGCTTTCTGTATCTTGTTTGTAATATTCACACTGTCAGAGACTTCAGATATTTTCAGATCACCTCTGACTTTAGATATTTTAAAAGGCACAAGCTTGTCTCTATCTTCAAAGTAGGTCTTGACTTCAGAATTCATGCTGCCAAAGACATCAAATCCTTGAACATTACCCACGACTTGGGATATTTTCAAAGGCAGAGGCTTCTTCTTTCCAATAAGACTATTATTGTTCCCAGAAGAAAGCATCTGCATCTGAAAGTTGGAGCCAAGCAAAGAATATTGGCTGACAGGCACTAAGCAGGGCACTTCAAAAGAAGGTAATGTGATAATAGGACCCTGGGTTATTATGACAGACAATTGTGTGTTGTTGCCAGGTGACATTAATTGAATCTCTTTGCTGAAAGAAAAAATAAAGAAAAATGAATATATAATACTAATACCAAATACCAATTCTATCACAAACATAAAAAGTACATGAATATCACATATTAAAAATAATACTAGCTGGATGGTAATACAAAGATCTTGACTACTTAGCCATGGACCTGTAATCTGCATTCTGCTGATAAATTCAAGCAAAAGGGTCACATTCAATGGGAAGAGCCCCCACCTTCTGTGCCTACTGTACAGCTTTGCAACAATCAGCAGATTCAGATATGTACAAGCACATAACTGGTGTTTCTAACAATATTCAACAATATTCTGTTATAGACAATTTAAAATGCTATGGCATAATAGAATTAGCCAATAGCAAAAGTTTTCTACTTAAAGGTAAAACAAAAATATTAAAGAAAGAAAGACTTGAGTAATCTCACATTTGAATAATAAAGCTTCTTACATATATAAATAAAGATTTAAAAAGAAAAGTTGCTTTAAGATTTTGGTTTAACTATAAGCTCAACCTCTTGAAAACATTGCTCTATCCTTTCAAATTCTCTTTATGATACACTTCTGCTGAACTTTGTGAAATCTACATAATAGAATGATATATATGAAGCCCCAGATTTTTGTTTAAAATAAAAGTTAATTTTGTATCCAATTATTTACATTCTTGTTTTTTAAAGCCCATTCAGACTTTTCACAAAGATTTTTTTTTAATAAATAAGTCAGAAAAGTTAAAATCACTATAATAAGAACAATTTATCAAGATTGCTTTATTGTTGTTTGATACAGAACTCTCAATTCACAAGACTGTAATATAGACTCATATTTTTCAGAGAAACACAACACTGCAGTGTTAAAAGAAATGTTTATTATATTGTTAAAATGATGATTCCAATGTAGCAGTATCTGGAGCTTGGCTTCTGTAATTAAAAAATTTTTTCCCAAATGTTTCAGATTTTGAGCTTAGTGATTTGAAAATAATTTTTTTTTAAGTTCTTGCGAAAAAACATTGTCTTCTTTCTATCAGGCTGTACGTAAACATTTTGAAACTTTTGTGATAGTATGTCCAGGCAAACTTTTCTTTTTAAACTCACTTCATTTGATAACATCACAAACAGTCATACTTACTAATTAGATATACTGGAACTGACCGCCAAAATGTATTTTTTTTTAATTTCCGTTTCGGAGATTTGACAAGATGCAGCAACCAAAAAAAAAATTTAAACTGCTGTATCTTTAATACATTCGGTTTTATCTAGGCGCCAAAGAAAAACAACAATAATTAAACACGTCCACCAACTTTTTAGCCATTTTGATGGATTCATTTAAAATTTAGAAACTCAAGAATTGTTTGTTTGCTTTCTAATTATTAATAATATAATTGTAAAAAATTAGATGAAAAAATCAAGCTTAGAGAGCAAACCATCATTACTTTAAAAAAAAAGTAGTTTGTTGTGGAGAAGAACAAAAAAACTTAGACCTAATGGGAAACACACACAATTATTGAGAATGAATAGGCAATGATTTCAAGGGTTTGAGAGCTATGAATAGTTAACTTTATACACACTTCTACCACAGCCAAGACAATAAATTTCTATCATTTGATGTGTCAGAAAGTTACCAAAGTTAATAAAAGTTTTAACTATCCTTATTTTTTTTTATTTCAAACAGATTTTAATTACTCTTTTAATACATATGCTGGTCAATTTGTGAGACAATGTTTCTCTGAATGTGACATGTATGGAGCTGGCCACAAATGGTGTACTCCATGGCTTCAAGGCTATAGGCCAAGAGAGTGTTTTTAGCATGCATGAAAAACATTTGAGAAACAATGGCCTGTGGGAAACATTATGATCACAGGATAAAAATCAGCTTGACATGATAGACACTAAGCTCATACCTTATGTTCAGCTGAGGAGGCATGTTGGCTGGCGTTGGCATAGATAATATATATGGTGACATAGGAGTTTGTGGAGCTAGAACCATGGCAAAAGGTTTATCTGTCAAAGTATTAAAAAAAAAACAATAAATAAATCTGCAGTAAAACATTTAATCTAGCATGCAGTATACCTAGACACAACCTAGCTCTTCTAAAACCTTAAATTGAATTATAAACATTTTTGCATAAACAGAAATCATTAATACTAAAATAAGAAACAGGAAATCAAGAAATGTATTATTTCAAACTAAGGGATACATGAAACAAGATTACAAAGAGAGTTTGTGTGATACACAAACTCAGAGGCGGCCCCCGTCGGAGTCGGATCCCTGTCAGATCCGCTTTGATCTCTCAACGGACGGACAGACAGACAGACAGACAGACAGACAGGCCACACAAAACTAATATACATCTTCCGTGCTTTGATCTCTCAACGTTAGCCTTGTAAAGCCGATGTTCAAGGCAATAGCCACACTTGTTTTATGAGTTGATTACTTAACGAGTAAATACTGGTATGTTACTCGTATGTTGGAACAAAAAAAATGTGAAAACATGTGCAGTATATTAGATTATTAATTGTCTTAAAGTAGGTTTCATTTATATTGCATACTAATTAGGTTTTTTCTCTTTAAATACTGTTTGCATAAAATATTTTTAAAAATTAGATTTTGAGCTTTTAGAAAAAAAAAAGTAGCCGTTGCATCAGAACTTTGAATGCTCTATATTATCGTGATGTCAGATTTTCATTTTCTCTTCTACTTTTTTAGCACTAAACGGGACGGACGGACGGACAGACAGACAGACAGACAGACAGACAGACGGACAAACAGGCCACACAAAACTAATAGCGTCTTTTGCCCTTTCGGGGGCCGCTAATAAAAAGGAATAGAGGATAATTGTAGTTCCCCAGTTTTTACTAGACCAGACACATTATAGGCAGCACATTATAAGAAATGAAATGACCAGTGGATTTTGCATGCAACTCATGAGGAGAAGGGACATGCCAAGACCTCATATATCCAAAACCACCTATATAGTCTTTTCAATCAAAAAAACAATTCAGTTAGATGGTATGAGCCCTGACCAAGTTAAGGGAAAAAAAGCTATTTGTTGCATGCGACTGCTAAGATGCGACATAAGATCACTAGAGATGACTATAACGCTATTAAATGTTTACATCTTTGTTTGCTTTGGAACTTAGTTTTGCCCCCAAAAAAAAAATTTTTTTTTTTTTGACGGATTGACAGCTATAATTAAACCATCATGTACAATATATATATGTCCATTAAGTCTCAACTACTTAAGAAATATTCTTAAATATACAGGACACTTATCTCTTGAAACAAAATGTGATTAAATTAAAATTTCCTGTGTTGTGCTAAATATAATGGAAAGAGAAAACGTGTGTTTGCTACATAGAGAATTTTCAAACCCTACATTAGAAAAATGGATGTTTTCCTCAGATGTAAGGATGTTCTGAGTCTCTTTTAATGAGGAACTGAGACTTCTTGGGGAGAACAAAGAATTCTGCCTTTATGTTGGCCACAAACTTGTCCTTACTAAATGTTGGCAAAAGAAACAAATAGGCTCACTATGATTTACTCTAACGATCTTAACATTTCAAAGTCACAATGGTAAAATTAGCACCTACAGTGACCCTTCTTCTTCTTCTAACCAGCTTTTTACTGCTGAGCTGTCAGCTCTTTTGCAGACTGTGCCAAGGAAAAATACTGTGCTGTTTTTTTCAGTTGCTCAGCACTGCCATAAAGGGTGTTGGTTATGTTGGGCTGTAGTGGTAGTAGGGTCTGCCTAAGGTGGATTAGGAGGGGGCATTCAAAAAGGATATGGTTTACAGTTTCATAAGGGTGGGAGCAGTGTCTACAAAGTGGGAGTTGTGTGGGATTTATTTTATTGAGATGATAATTTAAATGTGGTGTATGTCCTGTTCTTAGTTGGAAGATTGTACATTGCTCTTTGCGGGGGAGGAAGTTAATACTGTCCAGTTTGTTAGGCATGTTCATTTCTTTGTACATGACTCTGCCTGTGTTTCCTGAAGCCCATTGGTTAAGCCACTCCTCTTTGTAGTTGTTGATTAGCATTGACCTTAGGGTGAGGTAGTTGACAGGTCTATCTGGTTGTTCCATAGATGATCCTGCCTTTGAGAGCTTATCTGCCCTTTCATTTCCCATGACACCAATGTGTCCAGGGATCCACTGTAATATGATGTTGATGTTTAAATTGGTCATCATCTGGTGTATTATCATTTTTAGTGTTGTCAACTCTCTTGGGCTTTTTGTGGTGCTGCTGTTAAGTGCTTGAAGAGTGGATTGTGAGTCTGTAAAGACAACAATATCTGATGGTGCTTGTATTCCTTCATGTAATTTATTTTCGACTGTCTGCAAGGCTATGGTAATTGCCTCAATTTCAGCTTGGAAGTTTGAGCAGTAGTCGCCACAGGGTGCACTTATTTCAAAGTGTATGTTTTTGGGGAAGACCAGGAAGGCACCAAGACCGGCATTGATGGTGGCTTTGAAGGCTGATCCGTCTGTGTATATATGGATGGTTGTTTTTGGATAGCTTTCAATTGTTTCAAGCGTGCCTACTTTGAGCTCCAGTGGATTTGATTCTTTTGTCAGAGTATTATTTATTAGATGTGTTTTAATTGTTGGTTGTTTATAGTTAAGTCCAGGAGTTATGTTTGGGAATCTGGTGATTTTTTCTCTGTTATTGGGTAGATGGTGTTTTAAGGCTAGTTCGTCAGTAATTTGAATCAGTGTTCTTTGCTTTTTTTTATTGTTTTTCCTATTTCTCTGTGTTAATAATTTATTTGGATGGTCATCCTCCAACCTTCTGTATCTCTCAATGGCTTCTAAAGCTGCTCTGTTGCGCCTTAACTTAAGAGGTTCAATATTTGAGTCTATTTCACAGGCAGCTGTGGGAGTGGTTCTCATACCTCCACTGACCAGACGCAAGGCTTGGTTTTGGACTGCGTCCAAAGCTGACTGATAGGTTTTGTTGGCAGCTACTTGTATGGAGAGACAGTTATCCATGACAGATCTGACATATCCAGTGTATAACTGTCTTAAGGTTTTCTTTTCAGCTCCCCAGGATGTTCCTGCTAGGTGTTTCATTATGTTTAATCTCTGAGATGCCTTTTCTTTTAAATCAGCCATAAAGTGTTTTAGAGACAGTCTTTGGTCTAATTTTACACCAAGATAAGTTGGATTTTCTTCTTTATTTATTGGCTGTGAGTCTATTTTTAGGATGTAGTTTCTTTTTGCTATTTTGTTACTGTGGCTAAAGATTGAATAAACTGACTTTTCTTTGTTTATTTCCATTTTCCATAATTTTGAAAACGTGGAGATAGTTGTGAGGGCTCTGTTTAATTTGGATCTAGTCAGCACTGGATATTTCTCTGTTGTCCAAATTAGGAGATCATCTGCGTAAAGTGCCTTATTGACTGAAATGAGGTCTGGGAGGTCATTCATGAAGATTAGAAAGAGTGTACAGCTAAGGGCTGAACCTTGCGGTAGGCCTTCTTCCAAACTTTTTTTACTAGAGATGGCGCCTTCAAATCGGGTTTGGATGGTTCTGTTTTTTAGGAAAGCCCTGATCCAGCTGTACATTTTTCCATGGATGCCCATTTTTTTCATCTTCAAAAATAGACCTTTTCTCCACACTCTATCATAGGCTTGTTGCAAATCTATAAATACTGCTGTAGTGTGTTTGTTTTCGTGGAACCCTTCTATTGTGTCCTGGATAAAGCGAAAGAGGTGGTCTTCTGTTCTACTTGCTTTCCTGAAGCCAGCTTGTGCGTTGTGGAGTGAGCAAGTACTTTCTAGCCACCAATAAAGTCTGTTATTAATCATTTTTTCTGCCATTTTGCCAATGTTTGATGTTAAAGATATTGGTCTATAGCTTTTAGGGTCTCCTGGTGGCTTATTTTTCTTGAGGATGGGTATTATGTTTGCGTTTCTCCATTCCTGTGGTATGTCTCCTGTTCTCCATGTATAGTTGATAAGATTGAGTATGCAGTTTTGGGCCTGCCATCCTAGTCCCCGGATCATTTCATTTGTTATTTTATCTGGTCCAGGGGATTTTCTTAACCTAAGGTTTTTTTGGGCAGTTTTGAGCTCATATAGAGTGAAGGGAGCGTCAAAGATATGACAGCTGACAGTTGGAGCTTGTTCTTCTCTTTTTAGGATATTGCTAAAAGCCTGGTCCAGTTGTTTTCTTGGTTTTGTCTTATTTATGCTAGCAAAGTATTTGTTGAAGGTTTCTGCCTTTTTTAGATTTTCTGTAATTAAGTCATCAGTGTCTTTTAATGGTTGGGGGTTAGTAATTTGCTTTTTTCCTGCTAGCCGATGCAGAAGGGTCCAGGCCTTTCGACCATCCTTGTTTAGGTCTAATTTTTCACATGTTGTGGTCCAGTTTTTCTTTTTTTCTATTTTAATTTTGTATCTACAGTGACCCCAAAAATGTATATCTCAAATGAGCAGAATCAAACTTTATACTTTAGAAGGAATATTTTTGAGCAATAATAAATTATTTCTTTACTTACCAAGAATTTGAGCTCCGCCCCCTGGGGGAAAGATAAGCCTGCCTTCGCGAGCAGCTTTCACAAGAGTCTGAGACATGTCATAAAAGGCTTGCTCTTTTTGGGCAGACACAATCTTTTTTTTTTTTTTAAAAAAAATAATGAAGATTTGAATGAAATAGCTAAACTACAAAAATCATCAGATTCACTATGAAAATAGCAAAACTAGTTAATTGTAAATATTAAATAATACACTTAAAGCCCTTAAACAGAGTTAAGTAACATGGTATAATAAAGGACACAAAATAGCTAGTACAGTAACTAAAAATAACTCATGTATTATTATACAAATTTGAATGCAATGATGTGCTAATTTACAGGAGGATTTCATGCTGGGAGCCCTAAAATTTACTATAACTCAAGTAGATTTAGTAATCTTTTCTTTTGAAGTCTTAAATGGTGGATTTTATGTGGCGAGGGCAGCCAAACCCTGAGGACGGTTCTAGACCAAATCCAACAGGGCATCAATGCCTGATACATGGCAACCCTTCAGTGCAAAGAAACCGACCTTGGCAGAATTTAAGTCACTGGTAAATATGCATGACTGAATGCATGACGCGTAGGACGTAATCATCTTCTTTTTTGAAGTAACGTCTGTATTATATAAGATAAGACAAGATAAGACATATATACAGAACTGGAACTCTGCCACTTAATGAGGTTGTGACTGGGTATTGCAAGAGGTTTGTAAGATATGTCTTTTGGCAGAATGAATTATGCATACAAAGAGTTGCTATGACATGGAGGCCAATACAAAGAACGCACAAACAGGGACGTCCTCATATAATTTGTCGCCACAATGAGGACCTTAGAGCAGTGGACACCAGGTTGGAAGAGGTTTAAGACATTGCCAGTGACAGATCTTTATGGAGACAGCAATTATGTTTTAAATGTTTTTTTAGACCTAAATTTTAATGCTTTTGAATGTTGTTTCTAAATTTGAATTTTCATTTTTAAATAAAAAGAAGGAAGCTATTTCACATCAATAGATTTTCCTAATTTTAATTTAATTTAACCAACATGATAGGATTATAATTTCTAGCTTCTCCCACAAAAAACTCATCAGACAGATTTTATTAAAGCTACAAGAGGGTATGAGACCTGGCCTCACCCATCTATTATGTTTTTTTAAAGCCTTTTTATGTTTAGTAAAAAAAAAATGTACAATTAAAATTACTCTCAAGTTACCCAGATTCAATAACTGGATATTTTTAAATAGAAAATGAGCTCTTTCATGACATAAGGTAATATTTCTTGAACTAGACACTATGTTCTATCCCAAAAACATTAATTTGGAACCATGTCTAATCATTTAACTTAGAAGTAAAAATGAATTCTCTGATAAAAATTTTATTCTAAGCAAACAAATCTAAAAAAAAATAAATATATTTTTTTAAATATTTGTGAACATAATTTACCTGTGCTTGGCTAAGGGGTTCATCCTTGCATTCCATGAAAAGCTCAACAAAAGAGGATGGTGTTGCTGGTTGCGACTTTTTTACTACAGTTGTCACTGGGGTCTTCGGGACTTCTGCTTTTTTCACCGGTTCTGTCACCAATGCAGGCGTCGAAGCTGTTGCAGATACTTTAATTGCCTTTTCTCTATTTTTAGTTTTAGATCGTGCTGCACTAGACTTGAATAGACAATTAAAGACCATTTAACAAAGATCCCATTGATGGTCACTTGTGCTTGAATTTATACCAATATCAAGAGCATCAAAATATCAATTTTCACACAAAATTTAGACAAGACCAAAAAAATGCTAAATATTAAAGCTGATAGAGAGCTTCAAAACATCAATTTTCACACAAAATTTAGACCATTAATTTTTTTTAAAATTTTATCAGATGTGCTTACCTTTTTTTCATGTCCCCAATCAGGATCCTCATCAATTTTCTTCTTCTTAGATGGTGGTGAAGGTTCATCCACTATTTCAACATCCGAATCATCTAAATGAATTATAGGCTCAGTGGGTGCTTTTTTATTCGCCGCCTCAGAAGGTGTCTTTTTAGTAGCTCCTTCAGAGAGAGTTTTTTTAGCAGCTGCTTCCTGGGTTGCCTTTTTTAGCTGCAGCAGCTTCATATTTACTGGCATTTTTTAAAAGCCTTGGTCTACCTCTTTTTCCAGTTCTAATGTATTCTCCTTGATCTGGTTCAGTCTGATATCTTTTTGGTGTCTTGATTTCCCGTGGCATAGTTTACAAACTTTTAACATAAATAGAAAAATATGATAATTTCATACATTTATTGGAAGATAAATGATAATGACATGAAATCACTGTCATTATATGTAAGTGTCAGGGGCAGAAATGGTGAGGTATGCGTTAAATTTCTTTGATAATTTATTATGAAAGAGTTATTATATACCTTTGTTATATCCACAAGTATGAATGTGAACAGTATATACTTGATGGTTTTTGAATGTGAGTTTTCCTTTTAAGATAGAAGGAGTAGTTAATTTTTGTTTGTCCCTGTACTGGTGTGCTTTTATTGCAAATTAATATTATTGTTTTTTTCATGGATATCTGGAGTTGGAGTTTATTTATTATTAAGAAATAATTGTTAACCCTCATTGAGTAACCCCTAACGAGCCAAGCAAGAAAAGAACCTGACAGTAAGAAAATTGAATATATATGCATACTGATATTACAAATCATACCTGAATTTCAGTAGAGAGTGTTTTTATGATATAATATATACAAAACAGTGATGAGAGTTATTTGTGTCATAATGGAAATACTGCATTATTCTGCATTACTCAGAAATTATGTAAATACAAATTTAAAAAAAAAACATTAACAGTGAAATTTGAGAAAAAATAATTAAAACTGTGCTTTATAAAACCAAATAATCATCAGGTGATTGTATTAGGCTGTTATTCTATTTTTGATGTAGTATTCTCGTGTTATTGAGGTGAGGTTAACCTTAACTTGCAAACCATAAACCTAGACTAGACTATAAATATAATAAAATATATTTATTTATATTATATATATATATTGCAAGAAAAATGCTATTAAAAAAGAATATGTGTAATATTTTAAGACCCTAGTCTTGGCCTTAGTATAGTATTTTAATGCCATTTATATTAGTGTCCCCATAAATCCATTATAATCTAGTCTGACCACTCAATTAATATTATTTTTAAATACAATAACATGAAGTGTTTGTTAGTGTATAGATAGTGTTCGTTAGTGTACAGAGCTGAGAATGGTTTTCATTATTGTTGGCGCTGGGCCTCATTGACCTGACCCTATTCAACATCAAAATCATATTTTATTGTAACTATGTAAGATATGTGAAAATCCGTAAGACCGGAAGTAAAAAAATTGAATCAAATCTAGAGATCTGTTTTTTTAGGCGATTTTGATCCCATTTTTTAAATATTTTTAATTTTCTGCCATCACAAAGCCGCCATTTTGTCCACGCCCCTCTGACATTTCTTGTAGCTCTAGACCAGATAATTTGTTTATTTTAGCAATATTTACATTCAACAAGTGAAGTTCATAAATATAAATAAAATCAGATTTGTGAGCTAGAAATTTATAGATCTACTATATTTCTATTAAATTTCTTATTTAATAAGTAGATCTATCGTCTACTCAATTACAACTTTTTGAGCGGGGGGTTGTGTCTTGCAGGCTCAGCAAGCGAGACGCTCTCATGAGACTCATCTTCGTTGTTCCATGTCGGACCATGTCAACCATTATGACTATGATTACCAATGTTAGGTCAAAACAACACAAAAAAAATGATCACTTTCTAACTGTTAAACATACAGTCATAATTTATACACCATTGAAAGTTTTTTTTTAAGTATTTTAATGATGTACTAACGAAAAATTGTTTTTTTCAAATATAAAATTTTAATTTCACATCCCTAAACTATGGGCCACATATGGCAATAATAACTAATAATATTTTTTTATTTAATGATCTGAATGATATAGAATCTAGATGTTCTAGATTTAATGACTGTGACTGGTGTAATCAAGATCATAGAATTGTCCTAGATATCTAAATCTATATAGTAGAGTCTTATATATATGGCACAGCTCATCCGATTCTCCTTCAGTAAACAGGTCGCTTTTTTTCTGTTTATAATTCATTTGTTTTTATGTTTGGAGCTAAAAACGACGTTTTAGATAAGCTCCTGTATTTCCAAAGCAGAGGGCAGTTTTAGAAACCATGTATGTAAAGCTATTGTTTTAACCTCCCCCTGCAATTCATACCCATATAAGGGAAGAAGGCTATATTATGAGCCTATTTCATCGTAGGCTGATGGATATATTAAAATAAGCTTCCAAACATCTTTAGAAAGACATTCCAATCACATTTATACTGTTAGCTGTTAAATAAAATTTTAAAAAGGGGGTGTTTCATCAATAATAATGAATTTAACACAGTCTCCTATAGTGCACAAGTAAAATCGTAATAAGAAATATTATTGGGATTAATAAATCTATGATTTTTTCAATGAATTTATTTATAAACATGACCTAGATCAAGATATCTAGAATATATATTTTACGAATGAAAGAAAAAGTGAGGGCTGCTAATTTGAAGCCAGAGACCATGCCCACTGCAGGGGATCACCCCAGGTGAGCTGGCGGTGAGGAGAGGTATACACTAAGCATGTAGTGTCACAACCTATCAAACAGGCAGTGGGGGGAAGGGGGAGAGAGTCATGAAAAGAATTATAAGCATCTATGGGAGGGAGGGGAAAGTATAAAATATGTTTATTAAATTATAATAATTAATGTCTAGAGGATCGTACGGGTGTCGGCCACGCTAAGCCGATCTCCGGCCATTTTTAAGTTTCAAAATTCATAACTCTGTAATGGTCTAACCTATAAAAAAACTGAGGGTCTCAATGAATTCGTCATTCTTTTGTCTATAAAAATAGCTTCTTTGCAATGTATCACTACGCATAGTTAAAATTAGATCTAATGTGAAAAGGGGTAGGGTCGTTTTTCTGATCTGAAAAGTTATCAGCCAGTTTTTTGTCTCTGTAAAAGTTGTGGGCCGGTTTGGAGATTTATCGGCCACATCAAAGGAAATATATGTAAAACATGTTATTATTAAGACATTTCATCCTTAATTTTATTTTTTTGTACATTAGCGCAACGACACAAGCCATATTGTCACTTTTCCCACGCTCCACGCTTTCATTCTCGGCTTGTAACTGACGTCACACCTTTGCCATTACTTTGGGCCTAGCTAGGGAAAAAAATCGCCTCTGTTATGGGGGAGAAGAGGAGGAGTATACTCTCTCTACTGTACCTTATTGTCTCTACGTGGCACTTTTTTTTCCCCGTAGCACAGCTCTCACTAGCGCAGTGTGTGCCTGTCTCACCTTAGCCTTTTTGGTACCAGTCGATCGATAATCGCTAGTCTCCTGCTCTCACCTGTTTTTTTTTTCCTTAGAGCGTCTCCACTCTTATGGTATGCATGGGAGACATGGAATAAAGGGGAGTGGGGGGAGGCTTCATACTCTCTTTTGATTTTAACAATCTCTTAGACCACACATAGCATAGTGTGTATTTATCTACTTATCACAAGCCCAGTGCACGTTGATGTTTCACACAAAGGCCTTAAGCGCACCTGGTCAATCAATAATGTAGGCTCGATGTCTACAATGATTTTGCTATTGTGTCTTATTTTTCAGCAGCCTATTGATGCTAGTTCAGAAATAAATGGTGACGTGCACAGAAGTGCCATAACATTTGTACATATTAGTTGCATTTTAAATGGTTTAAAATAAATTGTTATACGTTTTGCATATATGCGATCTTAAGATTTTTTTTATAAATATGTTATAATTTTTTTTTTAGTGAAACACGTAACAAACACATACAAGAATACATACATAACTTAAATATACATTTTGTACTATATTATTTTGACAAAATACAAAGTTATTTCATTAATTGTTAAAAAAAAAACAACAAAAAAATAATAATTTCCCCTCCTTTGCAGCGTCAAGTTATTTCCCTTTGATGACTTGCTTCATATGTTTTCATGGTAAAACTTGTGGGCCACCCCTATTTACATGTTTAATTGGGAAAAGAGAGTCTGGGTTTTGAAAATTATTTGTTTCTATGTCTATTTAGAAGCATTATATCTGGGTTTTAAGTGGCTGATGGATCTAGGGGCTTAAAAATCGTCTTAGCTCCAGACCCTATCTCGTTCTTCCCATTGGGAGAAAAAAAGGTCAGTTTTACAGTAGTCTACTTTGAACCCAAATAAAATTACTTTCTCTCAATGAAAAAGGGAGCTGTACGTGTCAGAAGTGTGACAAAATAGTCCATGCCCAATATTTAAGAGGAAGTTGGGCAGTAAACATTCTAATAACGAAGTTTTAATAATAATAAAGTGAGGTGCCCGATATGCAAGACGAAACCTGGGTGGCCGACATCGGTACTCTCCTCTAGATCTAGATCTATATAATCTATAAAGATTTATTTCTGTCTGTTGCTACACTTAGATTACATCTAGGTATATAAATAAATAAACTATAAACGATA
>JADKLZ010079391.1:13063049-13095366 GCA_021533235.1 Biomphalaria straminea | reverse complement strand
AGAGAGAGAGAGAGAGAGGCAATATTAGGTAATTAGGCAAAAGACTATAATATAAATACATATTCATGATATTGCATAAGTGAATCTACTTCTTTTAATACAATCTAAAAAATAAATAATTTTTAATTAACAAAGATTTATAATTTATTAGCAATTACTTGAATTACATCTAGTGGTGTCTACTGACGGTCTATAGTCTATAGTTCTTTAGTGGCAGAATAAGAATCTGCTTTCAGTTTTTTTTTTTTTTGTAAGCTAATAGAGTAATAGTAAACCTTCACCAAATAAAAACGTAAAATAAAATTTGACCTAGTTGCTAGTTCCCAAAGACTCTTCTAGACTATATAAGACTCTACTATACTTATAGATCTAGATCTACCTACTAACCTAGACTCTAGTCACTCTAGACCAAGACTTAGTTCTAGATATCTAGATCTAGTTTTATTATAATTATGCCGCGGTTTATAATTTTAAAGACCAACTGAAGAGGTTTTGGGGTCAATCACAGAAACCGTTTTAATACTTGTTTTCTGTAAAATAAGGCTTTAAAAAACGTCCCTGCAAAATATTTCTTACAACTTTTCAGCCGTTAATGAGATATTAGCATTTTAATGTGGGTTTTAGGGACACTAAAAAGTCTTAGTCTCGTAGCCATTCGAGATGTGTTTCTTCCTAACTACAGGGGTCCGTGACGTCACTGTCTGGAAATAGGTCACGGTACTAAATTTAGACCTAAGCTAGCCTAAGCGAATTAGTGTTCACCGGATTAGCCTAGATCCAGTCAAGCGTACTAGTATATCGAGTTTTAGTCCATCGTACAACGTTGATCAGTCTACTAGACCTCTTGTTACAGTCCACGTTTGGTTTTTATGACTGTGTAGGCCTATAAGCTAATCACATATAGTAAGCCGGTTTAACCTAGACTCATTCATGCGTACCCAGAAAAAATGACCACAACACAGTGTTTACGTCCACCCTATCGTGTAGTACACATGGTATTTTTCATTCTGATAACGATAATAGTAAAATAGATTTATATGCTAGAACTAGAAACTTTGGTTGCAGAAACAGCTCTTAGACTATCAGAATTTACTTATTCAAATGCCCTTGGAATGATAATGTGTGTAGAGATGGGGTGGGGAGAAACAAGTCAAAGCTAGATATTATAGTTACTTGCTCACTTTAAGTACAAAATCAGCTTCCTGAACTTGTATGATTCAAGAGTAATCCCCACATTGGAAGCAGTTATCTCAATGAAAAGCTGATATCAATGAGCTCAATTTGTTTTTTGTAATGCCAATGCAGTTTTAAAGCAGAAAACCTAACTAATAGTTATGCAGTTTTAAAAGAGAATTGCTAACTAATAGTTAACTTTTATTTTTTGTTATATTAACATATAATCAAAGTAATAGGATATTATCAGAAAATAAGATAGCAAGAGCAAAAACAGCTGAGGTAATGTATTTGATCAGATAGGTTCAAGCTATTAAATATTTCAAGTTCTAATATTAAATTGTTTATCTAGCTAAATAACTTTGGTTGCTAATTTTTTTACAAAATATCTTTGTAAAAAGTGTCTTTTTGGAAATATTTACATTACATTAACTAATTTATAAATGTAAACAAAATATACATTCCGCAATTATAATAATTAACATTTTCTTTGTCTGCGTCTGTCTTTAGCAAGTTCGTGAGAGCTTTACAGTTGTTTCTTTCAAAGGCAATCTGCGTTTCCCTATGCCGAAGAAACCACTGGTTTGTCTGGATAATGAATTAGATGTGACAAAATATACAATTGCAACTGGGTTCGTGTGGTCAAGAGAAATGCTGCATTCATCCGTAATCTTCGGAATTGAAGATTTATAACATTATGTATGCATTAAAATATAAAGAGCATTTCCCAGAAAATTGAGTATATACCGGTATAAAGAAAATTTAACAAATTCGTTAATTCTAAAAATTTATGACAACATTAGCTTAAAACAAACCAACAGAAAATATGACACATGTATAAGACATTTTTATTTAAAGATTATTGTCATGACCATATAACACTGAGAAAATTTCTTCTAAGCCATTGAGAGTCATAGCATCAGCTTTTAGATTTGTAATTAAAAGATGCTTAACAGTCTTATAAAACAATATTCCAGCTGGCATAACACACAATCAGGCAGCCATCCACTGTTGGACCCGTCAGATCATCTTTTAGCCAATGTCAGGTTTCTACAATAAAACAAAAAACAAAAATTATATATTTATTTTGTAATAGATCTATATACACAAATGAAAAATTAACTAATATTAAATATGAACATGAACATTGATATCAGCCTAGAGGAATCTAGCAATACTTTACTAGAAAATAATTAGATTATATAGCCCCATAGTATTAATTCTTATAATTGGCTGCCTGGTCATGCGGCTTGCGCACTGGACTGTCGTTTGGATTTATCGATGGTCCCGGGTTCAAACCCAGCCCTGTACAATCCCCCGTCGATTGTGGGAGGTTTGGACTAGGAAGTAAACTACCGGTACCTTCAACTCTGAAGGAACATCCGAAGCATGTAAAACATTTTACAAAAAAAAAATTCTTGGAGTCTAATGATGAAAGAAGATGTGGAAAGAGTTTTTTAAAGTAAGTCTAGATTTTATAAATCTAGATCTATATCTTCCTTAGGCTTAAGATTTATATATTAATAATAATAATATGCTTTCTAAATAAACTATTATAATCTAAATCTTGTAGTAGGCCCTACTACAAAACAAGAATAGACCAACTTTAAGATTTAGAATTAGATAAAGACAGAAACTTCCCCATCCATGACACATATATATATATTATATATAATATATATAATATAATAGGGCCTAATAATAATATATAAAATATATTTATATTATTACAGACCACTGCTCAGCACTAGTGAGGTGACCTACTCACCTAGCCCTCTAAAGGCTATACCTATGACCTAAGTCTAAGCCTATACCTATACTATATATATAATATTATATACTATAGTTAACTATATAATAGTATATATAGTAAATTGTACTCTAGTGCCAGAGTCACTAATAAAGTCCTAAGATTTAAGTCCAAGACTATATTCCTATATAATATATATATTTTATATACTAAATTAGATCTACGACTATAATAATAAAATTAGTATTCATTATAATGATTATATCTACAATAATCTACAACTACATTATGATTAGTGTCATTAGACTACAAAACTTGTCAAAACACTGTAAAACAGCTGACGTCACTGACGAGCTGATCTAAATTAAAATGTAGCTAAATATCTATCATTAGATATCTAGATCCATATCTAGTTGCAATCTAGTAATATGACTAAATTGTTTACGTTAAGTTGGTCTTAATTATAAAAAAAAAAAAAAACAATATCTAGATTTAATCTAGAATCCGCTAGCTAGTCTAGATCTAGAATCTTGTGTCTTGAACTCGCCATTTTCCCCCTGTTTCCAGACAAAAACGTCACTTCCGCTTTCGGCCATGACATAGCCATTTCAAATCTCGTTATTTTTTTGACGCTTTCAAATGACTTTTTCTAATATAAATATGTGTTTCTTTTAACTCAAATTTTTAGGAACAGTATTTAATACCATCTACTATCCAAATCAATAGTTATCTTAATTTCGATAAAAACCTCTTCAGTTGGTCTTTAACTTTTCATCCAAAATGGCGACTGCACACACTATATTAGTATATACACTAATTTCACTAATACAAAATTCAATTCTAATCTATCTAGATTTTGTTTATAACTTTTAACTAGATTTAGATAGATCTAGGTCTAGAATATACTAATCCTCCAACTGAATAAGCAGACAAAGACCATAAAATATAGATCTAGTTACCATTGATTTTTTTCCTTGTAGAATCTACCGAACTCACAATATTTACAATAATAAAATCAATAACACCACAGGTTGACAAGGGAAGACAACCTTATGTCTACAATAGAGATTCGCGAGGTGCATTCAAGTTTTTATAATAAAACCCAACCTTGAATATAAAAATAACCCAAATAGTGTTTCTGTAGTGTTGGTTTCTTTCCACTACACCTTCACATATCCTTCTATTCATCTTTTGAACAGTTGGGGCACTACACAAGAACTGTTGACCGTCTTTTTCTTTTTCTGTCTTTTACCTTGAATAGAATTTCTTTCAATGACAGGTGCGTCCATTCTTTTATGCTATCTTGCCATCGCTTTCTCTGTCTTCTTTTCCTATTTACTATATTACTATATCAATGGTCGCCAAACTCATTATTCAAAAGAACCAAATTTAAAAAAATAAAATTGAAGTTTATCTCGTAAATATATTTTTTCTGGAAATAATTAGGATTTAGAGTAAATTCTCGAGGAATCTTATCTTATATGTTACAGACGTTACGTCAAAAAAAAAAGATGATTACGTATATAATATATATAGTTCGTCCATCGTGGTTCGATGATGACCACTTTGTCATCCAGTGGGCTGAGGGCTTTGCACTGGGGTTTTGTGCCTCCTCATGTGGCTGGTGAGACCTATGCGAGCCCGGAATGTTCGGCCGCACTCTGGGCAGGTAATTCCAGCTGGAGCTAGTGTCGTTTGCCTTGCTTTCCTTCTCTGGCGTTTTTCTTTCGCAAGCGTTGTTCTTTTTTCCTCAGCAACCTGTGCGCCGGATCTCACAGCGCGGCGCCATGATACTCTGTCATGTGCCTCTGTCTCCCAGGTGCCTGGGTCAATGTTGAACTCCTTTAGAGAAGCTTTGAGGGTGTCTTTGTAGCGCTTTTTTTGACCACCTTGCGAGCGCTTGCCTTCTCTTAATTGGCCATACATGAGACGTTTTGGGATGCGGTGGTCCTCCATCCTGCACACGTGTCCTGCCCATCGCAGCTGGGACTGCATCAGGATTGCGTGGATGCTTTTCAAACCAGCTCTTTGAAGGACTTCAGTATCTGGCATTCTGTCTTGCCATTTGACATTTAGTATTTTTCTTAGACATGTCATGTGAAAGTGATTTAGTTTCTTGGCATGTCTTCTGTATACTGTCCATGTTTCTGAGGCATAGAGCAATGTAGGTAGGATGACGGCTCGGTAGACCCCTAGCTTAGTGTTTGTGGTGATACCACGTCTGTTCCAAACATTTTTGATAGTCTGCCATATGAAGCACTGGCCTTGGCGATGCGAAGGTTGATTTCGTTATCGATATTTCCATTTCTGGAGAGTGTGCTGCCAAGATATGTGAATTTGTCCACTGCATTTATATCGTGTCCATTTATAGTGATGCTTGGATCCGAGTAGGCTTTCCCAGGAGCAGGTAAATATAAGACTTCAGTCTTATTTGTGTTAATGGTAAGGCCAAAGTCTGAGCATGCTCTTGAGAAGTCACTGACGATGCTTTGTAGATCGTCTTCAGAGCAGGCATTTAGGGCGCAGTCGTCAGCAAATAGCAAGTCTCTGATTACTGCTGAATTTGTTTTTGATTTTGCTTTGAGCCGCCTCGGGTTGAATAGGCCACCATCAAATCTGTATGTTATAATTATTCCTTTGTTTTCTCTATCCGTGAATGCATCTGTCAGCATAGCGGAGAACATGATACTGAACAGTGTAGGTGCTAGGACACAGCCTTGTTTTACCCCGTTTGATACTTCGAAGGGCTCTGATGGTTCACCACTTTCTTGGACACGGGCCTTCATGCCATCGTGGAATAGTCTCACCATGGTAATGAATTTTCGTGGACAGCCATACTTTGACATAATCTTCCAGAGACCTTCCCTGCTGACAGTGTCGAATGCCTTCGTTAGGTCGACATATATTGAGAAGAGGTCAGCATTTTGTTCTTGGCATTTTTCCTGGAGCTGCCTTGCTGCAAAGATCATGTCAATGGTTCCACGCTCTTTTCTGAAGCCGCACTGACTTTCTGGTAGTAGACCATGTTCTATGTGTTGCATGAGCCGATTTAGTAGGATGCGTGCAAGGATTTTCCCAGCAATAGAAAGAAGAGATATCCCTCTATGGTTGTCGCAGATTTGGCGGTTTCCTTTTCGCTTGTATAGATGAACAATTGTGGCATCTTTAAAGTCTTGTGGTATTGACTCATTTTCCCACATAATTAAAAATAGCTCATGAAGTCTTTCGTGAATTAGTGACAGACTAATGATCTTAAAGCTGCCTTTACTAAACGGGAAGAAACACATTTCCATTGTTAGCTGTTACGCACCCACCATGACCAACCCAGATGACGTCATAGCAAAGTTCTACGAAGAACTAAACTCCACCATACGTGATATTCCAAAAACAGAAAAGCTACTCATTCTCGGGAATGGAGTCAGCTCCTGGGGCTTTTCCGCTTGCAAGCTGTTGAATGGCAAGATCGGTTTCCTTTAGCGTGGGAGGGTCATCCATTTTTTCATTTATTGGTACTTGCTGTAGCCTGTCTATGGCCGCTTCATTTATGATGGAAGGTGTATTGAGAACCTTTTCGAAGTGCTCGGCCCAGCGTTTTAGGATTTCTTCCTTATCTGTCAATAGGATTGTCCCATCAGCATTTAATAGAGGAGATGAGCCTGACTTTGTGGGTCCATAGATTTCGTTTATGGCATGGAAGAAGTTCTTCATGTCGTGCTTGTCGGCAAATTCCTGTATTTTTTCCACTTTCTTGCTAAGCCAGGTATCTTGCATTTGGCGTAACTGTTTTTGCATCTTTAGTGGACTGGGATTTTGGTTTGTTCAGATACAGTTTATGGAGCTTGTGCTTTTCATCTAACAATTTTCTGATCTCAGTACTGTTTTCATCAAACCAGTCCTGATGCTTTCTCTCCATAGGTCCGAGTATGCTTAATGCTGTGCTATGGATAGCTTCTTTGAAACATTCCCAGCTTTTATCTACATTCGATTCAATTAGAGAGGTGGACTTGAGGCAGTTCTCTATCGCATCTGCGAACGACTTTTCAGTTTTGTCATCCGCTAGGCTGGCAGTGTTTAGCCTTTTTAGGGGTTTAGATTTTTGCGGACGTCTCTTAGGTTGAATACGAATGTTGAGCTTTGTGATGATGACACCTTCGTTAACCGTGGGCCACAGAATCAGATGACCTTTACATCATCTGCCCTATATCTGCCCTGATTCTGTGGCCCACGGTTAACGAAGGTGTCATGTGGCCAGCACAACGACCAACCTCCTTTACTTTTCCCCAACTAATGTAAGGTACCCATTAGAGAACCCATTAGAATACCCATTAGAGCTGGGTGGACTCAAGGGCGCCCAAAAATCCCGAAATAAAAATCCCAGACAGACAACATGCTTCACCACTTTTAAGAAGAACATTAAGACTTATCTGTTCAGAACGTTTTTAGATTAGTTTGTCATGTCCTATGTTTGTGTTTGTAATGTTTTTACAGCGCCTTGAGCCTACATTTTTGTTTGTTAACAGCGCTTTATAAATAAAATTATTATTACTATTATTATGGACCACAAGGTCTGAAAGGGGAACTTTACTTTTTACTTTTCTTTTTGTATGCGTAATTAATTTTGTCGGAAAACGTCCCAAAAACCTCATGCGACGCTTTGTCACAACCTTATTATACTGATGTGTTCACTCCCAGTTTGGCATAGGATTTTCTTGATTGAGACCCAATCTCTATAACTGACTTCTAAAATTTGTCTTAGCTATCTTTGTTGAGCCACATTTAGTCGTTTTCAATTTTGACGGACTATTCACACTATTCACGGTAGAAATTTGTAACCTCTCTTGGCTGTGCTCTTGGAATTGTTACTGTAGTTTGCTTTACATTTTATATCAAAAAGGAAAGTTTTATCGTCAAAAAGATTTTTTTTTAACTATAAAAAATCTCTGAAGTAGCCTATTTTTTTTAACAAATGAAAAGCCCCATTTAGCTACGCTCATAGAATTCGGTGAGAGTAGTTTGCTTTAGGATGATATTAAAGAGGGAGTTATCAACCTCAAAAAATTCTGTAGGAGGATTTTAAAATCATCTGGATGGTTTTTAGTTTTTTACACTTAAAAAAAAAAGCCCTTTGGAGGAGGGGGGTTAAACTCACCCCCCCCCCCTCTTGACTTAATAGCTACGCTTTAAGAATTTTAGTGTATAATTTACTTTATTTTATATTGAAGAAGTATTTTTTAGCATCAAACCCCGCTAAAAGGGGGGGGGGTTAAACTCAAATCCCTATTTGGCTACGCTAATAGCATTTTGAGTGCGTAATGTGCTTTTTTATATTGTATTTTTTAACTTCAAACGCCACTGAAGCGTTGTAGCATTTTGAGTACGTAATTTGCATTTTTTTTATATTGAAGAGGTTTATTTTAGCCAAACCCCGCTAAAAGGGGGTTTAAACTCAAAACCCTCTTTGGCTACGCTAATAGCATATTGAGTGCGTAATTTGCTTTTTTTTTTAGAGAGGTATTTTTTTAGTGTCAAACCCCGCTGAAAGGGGTTCAAACTTAAAACCCCTTTGGTTACTATTGTAGAATTTTGAGTGTGTAGCCTACTTTGCTTTTTTTATACTGAAGAGAGGGGAGTTATCGTACATTTCGTGTGTGTGTGTGGGGGGGGTAAAATCTAAATATGCCTTAGCTATGCTCTTGGAATTTGGGGATTGTCGTTTGCATTATTTTTTTTATATAGAAAGGGGGGTTTAACTGCAAAGCCCCCTGGGGCAAGTTATGGTTAGCAGTCAATTTAAAAAAAAAAAAGCTACAAAAAAAAAAGTTTTGATGTCGTTAACCAACTGTGGTAGAAGAAGTTGTCTGTTTAACTCTGTTAGCCAGTCGTCGGTGAACGATTTGTCGGGTGAATGAATAGTTGTGTGAACGATTTGTCGGGTGAACGAATTGTCGGGTGGACGAAATATCGGGTGAACGCATTGTCGGGTGGACGAAATATCGGGTGAACGCATTGTCGGGTGAATGAAAAGTCGTAAACGATTTGTCTGTGAACGACATGTCAGTGAACGAATCGTCGTAGAACCCTATAGGGCAGATGATTTTAAGGTCAACTGTTTCTTTGGCCAACGGTTAACGAGCAGGATGTCATGTTGCCAGCAGAAGCTGGCTGGATGTCAAAATCGGCCCTGCCATATTCTAGGCTTTACAATAAGGCTCACAAATGGTTTTCCATATGATGGGCATCCAATCATATAATATAAAAAATGTTTATACCTGTCCTCAATAGTACTGTGTAAAGTTTATTAATGTATCGAAAGTAGTTAACTATATGAATAATTTTTTAGATGATAAGCACTATTACTAAATGAATAAAGAATAATAATTATAACTAGTCGACCGGCGGCATAGCATCTCTATTTTGCAGGGCCGACCTTAGGTTTCTGCAGCATATATGCGACCGCAGTGGGCCCGCGCTAATTCTAGTTGTATAAATTATTAAATTAAGCAATTTTATAACTTATAACAGATTTCCCGCGGCCTCCTGTCGATTAATTTACCAGGACCTCCTGGAAATCTCATGAAATTGCAAAATATACGAAAACGTTCAGGAAATATCAGGTGATTATTAAAAACTTTTGAAAACTCATAAAAATCTCCTGAAATATATAGAAAAACATTGTCATTTTTGGATGTCATTCAATATGGAAAACCCCAATCCTATGCGCGATAAAAAAAAAACGGCTTTATGTAATAGGCTACCCGTAATTGTGGAATCTAGTGAGAGGAAGCTTATCACGCAAAATCTAATGAAAAATTACTTGAGGTTAACAATTCTCGTAGATAGATTGAAACTTGAAACATTTGGTAATTCTGGCTATTGAGCGTGATCTGTGTAGGAAATATAATTTGTATGATATACTGTATGAAATGTAGGCCTATGACTTTAATTGCTACACGCAATTTGAGGCTCGTAAAGTAATTATGTACAAGTACGTAGTAAAGAATGAATAAAATGCAATGACGTATTTATTTTCTAATACAAACTCTTAAATTTCACTTATTATCCTTATCCCTACCCAAACTTGGCCCCGCAAAATCCGTTTCGCATAGGGCTCTATACAATGGTTAATTTAAGTCCGGCCCTCCTATTTAGTGACGGGTAAATACTACTTGTCCCCCCCCCCCCCGGGGGAAATCTATTAACGAACTTGACTTTCAAATTCAAGGCATCTGAAAAAATCCCCTATCTAACGAACCTATTGATTATGACTTTGTTTCACTCTTTGCTATTTTCTCAGGCATATTGAACTTGAATTTACAAATTAACTTTTCATCCTCCATTATTTAACTGTCTATCTCAAAATGTCACGGGTACTTGACAATAGTTGGGGAAAGGAAAGGCGGTTGGTCGTTGTGCTGGCCAGTAGTGGAGGCTCAAAGATAAACTCCAAATGCCTCGCATCGTCTAAACGAAAAAGAAGAAGAGAATGACTTTAAATGTTATGTGATAAGATATTATGAATTTCCAAAATGATAGCCTATAGTCTATAGACTTTTAATTTTGTTTACGGTTTTCTTCGGAAATGCCGATGACTTGAGTATCTAATAATCTATATTTAGTTTTGGGTTATCTGGGAAAGAAAGTCTAAAAAAAAAAAATAATTTTGTAGACATTACGCATGCGCAGTTGTGAATTAGAAAATTCTAGTGTGTTCATGAGCTGATATTCCTTCCAAAATAGATCTATAAGAAACGGTTAGGCAGTGACTTTAGTCAGCAACAGTGTGATAATTCGTCTTTTTTAATCGTAATCAAAGCAGTCTTTTGGGTATTCACAGGTACCAACAGAATTAGATCTAGTTTAGATGTCTAGATCTACTTATTTATAATCATTGACATTTAATAATAAATAATAATGACTAGTCTAATGTCCACGACCACACTCCACAGTTACTCACAGTAATGTCAATGACTAAGACTAAGACGACTAAGTCACCTAAGTGACAGTCTAATTATATAATACTAGATCTAGTAATACTAATAGTAGTAATAGTAATACAGTAATAGTAATACTACTACTAATAGTATTAACTAATAGTTAATAGACAGTAAGTAATGTCATGACTGATAATCATGATTTATTAAATTTATAAAATTTTATTTGAAACTGATTTTTTTTTTCTGATACTATACTATACTGTACTTAAGTTGGTTAACTATAACTAGTATAATACTTATTATACTCAATACTGATTACTAGTGTTAGTGTTAGTAGTATTACTGTTACTATAGTGTCTATACTATAGTTATAGACACTATAGTATTTATAACTATGTAAGTATCATTATTTCTAGACTATGATTGATAGGCTCATCATGATTATTGTAACTTGTAACAAATGTTAGATTCTCTGAGAATAAGTAGACTCTATATAAGCCTATAACTAAGTATAAGTAGTATATAAGGACTCTTACTCTTCTTAGTCTTACCAAACTTAGTCTTAGATCTACTTCTAGTAAAATTCTAGATCTAGTCTTTAGAAGTCTAGGGCCTCTAGGGCTAGGCCAGCTAGGGTGAGAACTCTTAATTGACTTAATAATCTTAACTACTAGTAAAGTCTTACATACAAAAAAACTAATTATACGGAAGAATCGGCAATTAATGAGCTTTAAAAGGATGTTTTAAATTTAATTAGTGATCAAAAGAATACAAAGATACAAATAATTAACTTGAAACTTGCAACGCCAGCAACGGTTTTGTACTCGAAAAAGCTGTCTTCAAATTTCAAACAGGAATTAAGTTATCCATTTCTGCGTACAACGGTGAACGGTGTATTACTACAAATATACAACAAAAGGCTTCATTTCAAGGAGAAGTGGGACAAAAAATTGACTTTTTAGCGGTTGGACTGAACTGCCTAATAATGATTAACATTCTTCAACTGAGTTAGAGGCTAGATTTCTAGATCTAAAAAGTAGAACAAACGAGAGTAGGTCATGCTTAGTTTTATTTTTTAACTTTGATGGCATACTAGCTATATATTTCATTATTAAAATAGATGAGAATAAACAATGATTGGTCAGCCAACTACTGCCCTAGTCCTAGATGAGTGGGGACACTTAAAAAAAAACTGGTGAGAGAGCAAGAGACTAGCAATTATTGATCATGTAGGTATGGGCGCCAAAAAGTCAGAGGTGTGGCCTACACAGGCACTGAGCCAGTAGAGTTATGTTACACAGGTACAGTGGAGAAGAGACTATCCCCAATGACACCTCCTATTCTCCCCCTCAACAGAGACTTTTTTTCGTTAGTGCAACCAGCTATATGGCAGGACTACAGGAAAAGCTGTAGTGACCTACGCATGACGACGGCATGCAGAGAATGAAAATGTGGAGTATGAGAAAAGTGAAAATGGCTGTGCTGGAATAAAAAAATGATTTAAGGATGAAATTTGAAAATAAAAACGTTTTTATATATACTTCTATTGAGGTGGCCGTTAAATTTTCAAACTGGTCAGCCACTTTTACAAAAAGGAAAATCATGCTGCTAACTTTTACACATGTGCTTTTTTTTTTTCTATTCAGATTTGTCTTTGTACTGAGCACAAGATTTTAAAATGGTTAAAGAAACAGGATATTATGATATATTAGAGGTGAAACCCACTGCCACAGATGCAGAGTTGAAGAAAGCCTACAGAAAGTTGGCTCTGAAATATCACCCTGACAAAAACCCAGATGCCGGAGATAAGGTAATTAATTCTATTTTGTTTTACACTCATCAAATCTGCGTTAACCTTTTTTTTTTTTTTAATACTTACACTTATCACAGTGCAGTGACAAGTAGGTACCTTATTAACTCATTGGTCCACAGCATCCAATTAAAATATATATATTATTTTGAAAAGAAAAAAAAATTAAAGTCTCAATTTTGAGATTAAAAGGATGTTGTCCACACTTAAATTTTCATTAAAAAAAATATAATGTCAAACCACAGTATATGCTAAACAATGCTATAAAAGAATTGTACTGTCATGATTGTGTTTTGAACAAAGAGCTGTGTTGTATTTTCTTCAATCATCCATCCGTCCATCCCAGTGGCGCTACAGCCCTTGAAGGGCTCTGGCCTGCTTGCACACATTCTTCCATTTGGATCTCTCCTGGGCCTTTCATCTCCACGCCCTAACCCAAGCTGTTGCAGATCTGCTTCCACATCATCAATCCGACGCATTCGGGGTCTGCCTTTGGGTCGCCTGCCTTTTTGGTTTTTGTCGGTATACGATCTTCGCTCCCCTGTTATCTGGCATTCTTTCAAAGTGACCTGCCCAACATAGTCTGTTCTTTTTTATTTCGGTCACTATTGGTGGGTCCTCATACAGTTGATAAATCTCATGGTTAGTGCGTGTTCTCCACCCTGTTTGATCCTGTATGGCACCATAAATTTTTCTGAGGATTTTCCGTTCTCAAGTATTGAGTAAATTTTCAGATGACTTGGTTAGTGTCCAGGTCTCACTTCCATACATTGCTGCTGGTCTTATGATGGTTTTGTATATTATTTTCTTGGTTTTCCTTGAAATTGTTTTGCTCTTGAGTAAATGATGGGTGCTATAAAATGCTCTGTTGCCTCCTTCTTCAATCATCTGACGTGAATTCGGAAATGCGTTTAATATAGTTTCAGCCTTTAGACCTTAAAGAGCAGTTGTGGATACAACCTCCCTCATCCTTAAAAGAAAGGATATATTTCCTATCAATTTTATTCACAGAAATAATTTTTTCTTTAGAAAAATAGACCCTTTGTCTTTTTCAAGTCATAAAATGTTATACATAGCTCGGAAACATTTAAATATATTGTCAGATTTACTTGCATTTTTTGTCTCCAGTTTTGCTAGATCTAGCATTATAATTTATTTCTGGATGTAGCATCGATTTTTCTTCACTATCACTACTATTGGTATTAAAATGGCTCTTACCCCAATCATTATTTCCTTATGTTAATGTTATTAATAAACATTAATGTTCCCTCTGAAATCATATTATAGCCTAAACATTTGCCAAAACTTCTTTTTTTTTCTTTTTGATTTTCTCTTTGTACTGTGCTTTTGTGATGTCACCTGATATACACTTGACATGCCACTGGTCATCTGATTTGTCACTATACACACCAGCAACTTTTGAAGTTTACACACTGGAGTGTGACATATATTTTTAATCTTTATGTATAATTCTACATTATTAAATAAAAAAAATTAACTTGAGTAGTTTAGGCTGTCACTTCTTTTCTTGCAACATTGCCTTCCAGACATCTCCAAAATGTAGACCACATTTCACCTTTTGGTGTCACTGTTTTCTGTGTTCTCTCCTAACCCTTTAGTCAACTGAATTGTTACTCTATTTATGAAATCTTCATGATAGTTTATGTTAAAAACCAAAAGTAGGCACATCACTCTAGAACTAAGTGAAATGTGGTAACAAGAATGTTGATTAAATTCACTTTAAAACAAATACAAAATTTTTAGATGAATAATGAGGTGGCATTTTCATACACATAAGCTCATTGTATTTTTCTCTCATCAGTTCAAACAAATCAGCATGGCCTATGAGGTCTTATCAGATCCCAAAAAAAGGGAAATTTATGATAAAGGTGGAGAAGAAGCCATTAAAGGTGGAGCTTCAGGTGGTGGCTTTGACTTCCATTCTCCAATGGATATCTTTGATCTATTCTTTGGTGGTGGTGGTCGCAGGGGCACTCAGAGAGGACCCAGAAAAGGAAAGGATGTAATTCATCAAATGAAGGTACGTGTTCTTGCACATTTATACACTTTTCAACACATTAATTAAAAAAAAAAATCTTAATAGGATTAGTCGTCTAAAATTATATTTTTCTTATACCCTTACCTCAGGTTTCATTAGAAGATTTGTACCAAGGTGCTACCAGGAAGCTGGCATTACAGAAAAATGTCATTTGCAGTAAATGTGAAGGTATATTTTTTTTTAAGCTACTGCTGTTAGAATCTAAAATGTTTTACACTTTTTTTTAAAAGCTTTTTGTTCATACACTCTTTAATTTGTCCTCTGATGATGTTCATTTATTCAGGGATTGGTGGTAAAGAAGGATCTGTTCAGAAATGTACCAATTGCAGAGGGACAGGCATGCAAGTTCGAATTCAACAGTTGGGCCCTGGCATGGTCCAGCAGATTCAGTCTGTGTGTGCTGAATGCAGGGGAGAAGGGGAAGTCATTGACCCAAAACACAGATGTAAAAATTGCAATGGAAAGAAAATAACCAAAGAGAGAAAAATATTGGAAGTACACATTGATAAAGGTAGGTTTCTTTTTTTTTTTTTTTTTTTTCTGTGTGTCTTTTAAAACCTGTGATTTTGATGGCAGTGCTAAAAAAACATTGTTTATTTAACCATTCAATAAAGAAACAAAACTTTAACTTCTATTTCTAGCTTTAAATCTCAGATACATTGTACTTTCTTGTGTTGAAGCTGAAAACTAACTCTAAGAATTTACACTAAAAGCATTACAACTTTAAGAAATTATAATAGAAATATTTAATTTTATAGGTTTAATTATTATTGCTATGAAAAATAAGTTTCAGGCATGCAAAAAAAAATATATATACTGGGGTACATAAATAGTCTGTTAAGTTGTCAAGGTAATAATTTCAGTATTAGTAAGTTTCAATTTATTTAATTTTACAATTATTTTGAACCTTAATTATCACAAAGGCTTATTGTTCAATTTTTTTTTTACCAAGATAAGATTATAATATGAAAGCACTGGTATAAAGTTAGTGCATGTTAATTTTTTTATATTAGTTCTTTTACCTGACAACACAAGAACCAATAAAATTATTGGCAATTAATTATTTTGTTTGCTATCTCAAACAAATGAAAGATAGTACTTGACTGAAGTGGTAATATAAGCTGAATTAATCTCCTTTGTAGGTAGCCGTTTTAAAAGTTAAGTTTGCAACAACATAACTATACAATCTTCTATAGTCATATAGTAGAGTAGTAGATTGGCTAGAAGTGACAGATTTAGATATGAGCCATGAGTCCAAATTGAGTATATTTCCTTTTTTTAAAATAAGAGTAAACCACCCAGATATCCTCCCGCCCTCATTTTACCAACTGGTCCAGTTGCATAGAACATTGAGAAAGCTGAAAAATATGAAATAGCACTAAACAAGAACAATGGCTTAAAATGTTTCTAATTGAACAGATTTATTATTGTTGGTCTAGATCTATTACATATTTAGTTAAATGACTGATCCTAATTGATACAATTGCACTAGGTTGAAGGTTTTTTGTTTAACGTATTTATGTTTTTCTTGTGAGCTGTTAAAATGCTGCTAAAGCTAAATGCAATATTTGTATTTATTTTATTTTAGGCATGCGTGACAATCAGCAGATACGATTTTCTGGTGAAGGTGATCAAGAGCCTAACCTTGAACCTGGGGACATAGTAATTGTTCTGGATGAGCAAGAGCATGAAAGATTTCGCCGCCGTGGGAACGACCTCATCATGACCATGCAACTAGAGTTGGTTGAAGCTTTATGTGGGTTTCAGAAAACAGTTCAGACTCTAGATGGCCGTACATTAGTAATTACCAATCTTCCTGGTAAGTTGTGCTTGCACATAAAAGATTTTTATTTCTACTTAAACATGATACATTCTAAAAACAACATAATTAACGTTGAACAGATCGAGATTCTGACTCTGCTTAGAAACAAATAGCAACCTTAAATGATTTCTGGTCGAGTTTGTAGAGTATCACAATATTTGAATATAAGCTATTTTACTTCAGTTCTTACAGCCTATTTATGTGAAGCAGGTTTTTCTTTTTAAAGTCATAGTATAGAAAAAGGCTTACACCACATCAGATGTTAGATTTTAGATAAGATTATGGTTGATATCAAGAAGAAATGCTTTTATATATGTATATACACATTTTAAAAGTTTAACTTAGAATATGGTTTAATTACTTTGTATTTAAACAAATCCAACCAAAAAAAAAAAAAGCAATGTAATCCCGAACGTGAAGTGTCAGTTATGATGGAAAATTTGGGAAACACAGGCATAGTGAGTTAAATGAAGGAATTTTAAATTGAAATAAAAAATTTTGGGTGGTTTAGTCTCAAATGTTGTAATTCTGGATGTTTAGATATATATATATAAACTAAGGATTATATCTTCAATAGGTGAGGTTGTTAAACACCAAGATGTCAAATGTGTGATGGGAGAAGGCATGCCTATTTACCGAGATCCATTTGTGAAAGGCCGACTCATCATTCAGTTCACAGTCAATTTCCCTCCTAGTGGTTCCCTCGATGCAGCAGCCATTAGTGCTCTGGAAGCAGTGCTCCCACCCAGACAGGTATATAATGTTGTTTTGAAGTATGAAGTTTTTATGCTGATTGGCTGGAGCAAGATAAAAATTTAAAAAATGTTTTTCTTTTTTGTTAAGCTATTAACTCTGGATATTTCTCCCACACCCAATCTTGGATCAGGCTAACATTTTTCACAACTATTTTTTTTTATCCGACAAGAATTAATAAAAAAAATTAACCAATTAGTTAATTAGCTATTGGTATTATTTTTGTTTATCTTGAACAAAGGAAAGAAATTGTACTTAACTGAAGTGGTATAAGATGAATTAGTCCCCTTCATAGGTCGTTGGCTAAGGTTAAAGTGTATTTTTTTCTCTAATATCATAAATTGTCTTCTTTTATCTTTAGGAGGTTATAGTTCCTGATGGTGCAGAAGAATGTACACTGGAAGACTTTGATCCCAGCCAGGAACAAAGGCAAAGGAGTCAGGGAATGGAGGCATATGACTCAGATGATGAACATTCTGGGGGTCAGAGAGTGCAGTGTGCAAGTCATTAATAATTGCTACATTTAGGAGCATTTCTAGGGATTACAGTTTTCTGCATCAGCCAAACTTTAGATATTTGCCTATAAAGAATGCTTAGTGAACTCATCTAAAATCTATTTAATTACTTATGAAACTATAAAGAATTCCTAGTGAACTCATTTAAAATCCATTTAATTACTTATGAAGTTGTATTGGACCACAGAATATAAATAAATAACTTTTAAATTTGGAGAAATATTTTTGTGTGGAAAACTGTGAACCCTCTTATCATTACATGTAAATCACACAGAGATATTTCTGTTGAAGTTGGACAGCGAGTGTGGTGGTGTGATGTAAAAGTGGCGACATTCCTAATGTCATTTTGTGTATAAACTATTCTGTACAGTGTCTAACAGGTCATTGTAAATAAATTTGTCACTATCCTCATTTTGTTTTGTGTACAGTCAAATCTATAGTGAGATAACCCAAATCAACTGCCATGTTTATCTATTGTCTTGACTTCCACATTTTTTGGCTTTGTCCCATTGTGGTGATAGCATGCATTATGAAATGTCTGGGTGAGAATATGCAGGTTTGATAGTGTATGAATTAGTCTGTTCAGCCCTCACTAGGTGTTAATTGTACCAAGTGTAAATAACTCACTATTTATGGTTTTATTTAAAGAACAAGTTGACAGCATATTTATTACATCAAAGGAATTAGTGTGAGTGTTACTTTAGAAAATTTGAGTTTGTTTTGTTTTTTTTTTCATATGATGTTGTATATATAAAACTACACTACTACTGATTGAATGTACAAACTTGATGTGACCTGCAGTAGTGTAATCCCCATAGACTAGGCAAAGTCAACTTTTGTTAGTGACCAATTCAAGAACTGTATTCAATAAAGATGAAAATATAATCAGTTTTCTCTTTTTTTTTTTTTGTATTCAAATTATAACATTTTAGCAAAACACCAACCTCAATCTGTTGGTTTGAATAACTGAAGGTTGATTTGTTGACAAGGGGAGCAAGCTTACCAGATAGTGGATTGTAATACTATTTGGGGATATACTAAAGCACAAGAATGGAAGGGACATCACCAATGACCAAATAAAGATCTGCTTAATATTAAATAAGCATTATCTTTCAAGACAAATGCTATGAACCACAGATCAATTACTAAAATCAGATTTATTTCAAATTTCAATCATGTAAAAATGTACATTTCAAAATCTGAACAAGCAAATCTTTAATTTCATTTGTAGCATAGAAAGTGATCAATTCTTAGAAATTATTTAAAAAAACAAACATTTGAAGGTCTAAAATATACAAATAATGTATGTACATTAAATAATTAGTTATTTTAAAAAAAAAAATCCACCATGATTCTAATTTCTCTTTCAGACTAAACCTAAGTGAGATATGAATGTTTAAGGCTAAAGTCTGAGGACCAGCTATTTCACATAACTGCCAAAGTTAGATGTACTTGTAATAAGAAATATTAGGGCACCTCTTTTATGAAAAAGATTCTGTGGCCAAAACACAATGTACAAATTCATAACATTTCTGTGGGCTGAGGGATTGGTGTCAGAAAAATCAGATCATGTATAAAGATGTCAAATTTTTTTTTTCCACAATTTAGATCTAATTTCTAAAGTTGATGGGTTGAAAACTTATTGTCTTTAACAGGATAATTTAAAAAAAAATAATTTTTTTTTGTAAACCTACACATAAATAAATGTTCAACATTGTGATTGATCAACTTTGAGAATTGGACATTGAGGTTCACTAACCATTAGCCCGTACTTGCTCAGTGTAAACATGCTGAATCATTCAGATGTGAAATTCCCATCAGAAAGCAGTTCACTGCATATGGACTTTTGCCAGATTGCAATGCCCAGAGAATCACTCACTCAGACATCCAGACAGGTTACTACAAACTAGTAACAGAAAAGTGTGTTCTCATTTAGGTGGGCTGATATGGTAGACTACTTCCAATAAGGGAAATATCAGACTTGGGTTGTAAACTTATAAATTTGGGAAGTATTTGTATCCTTAATGTGTCTAGTTGTGCTCTTGAAAAATGTTACCATATGAAAACACATTCCTAGCATTAATTATATAAAAGAGGGGTGGGGGGGTCAGCATATACAGAGATAATAAACAGATCAGTAAAGAATTAATTCTGGAATAATAGGCAGCTATCTGCCTATAACTTTGCTCACCATTCATACAGAAAGACTGGAAGACGCCCATGGCTAGATTGTTGAATCATAAACTTAATTATTATTAATAGTTTTATTATAATTAAAATAAATGAAAGAAGGTTAAGCTGTTCTGTTAATGCTCATGTTTCAAGTGATTATATTTAAATGCACTCCTACTTGCAAAACAAAATGTGGATTTGATCTTAATGTATTGTTTATCAATCAGTAGTTTAGCTATATCTAGTTGGTCATAGTAAGTTAATGAAGTTATCGAGGTTGGCTAAAATCATCTGGGAATAAATAGATTGCTTTGAAACATTAGCAGTGCATAAGCATACTATGGGTATATGCTGCTCAGTGGCAGAGCAAAACATCTATTTAAGGTAATTTTACCTCAGATTTATCTGAATAAGTATGACATTTAAAAAAAATATTTCCATTAACTTTATAGCTATAGAAAAGCCACTAGAGTATTAACTTTATAGCTATAGAAAAGCCACTAGAGTAGACTACCATTTCATTAGAAACATTCTGAAATAACAGTAAAATTAGAAAATACCCAGCCATTTTTTTTCCTTAAAATTTAATTTAATAAATTATATTGTTATGCAAATATTTTTTTGGGGCAAAGTTATACTGCGAAAGTAAAGCCGATTTATGGTTCTAAACTCACAACCATATAATTATAAAGACAACCAGATAGATAAAGTACATATTTATAACAAAACTTGTAAAAATTGATATATTTAACAGTAGAACAAGTCATTCACAACAAATAAATATGACTTTTTAAAATATTGTTGCCAGAATGACAGTAGTTAATTTATACAAAGTGGATAAGATGTTAACAGTGTTCATAGTGATAAGTATGTCACAACTTGAATATTGGTATGAGGATCCTGGACTGCCTGTACTTTGATCACAGGAGAAAAAAATAATATTTAAGGTCAAATAGCAATGCTGAACTTTTAACAAAGACTTCAGTGCTAATAAAGCATCATGCTAATGGTGAAGATAATTGTACTTGGCATAGATATAAAATAAGAACATTAGATGGAATAAGAGCACTAACAGTGCATCACACATATATATATATATTTATACACATGTTAATGAAGAAAAATACTGAAGGATGTAGCCCTCATGAGTTATCAAGCAATTCAATTTTTTTTTCATCAATAGTTTTTACATGTCTATATAACACAATATTAAAGACGAATAAGAATAGTACATGTTATATGTTGTTTTTTATTAAAATATATACTCGAAAGTATCTTCATTTCTGATATGTTAAAAGAGATAATATTAATTTCAGCTAACAGTCTTTGTTTTTTTTTCCCTTTAAGATCTCTGCTTTAAAAATGATCAAAATGTTCCCGTAGTTCCTATGATAAAAAGGTGTCTTCAAAATCTATTAGGAGTTAGCTGCATTGAACCGGCAACATTAGCCCCATAGCCTAAACACAACACTTTGTATCCTTTTCATCTATAACTTCTGGTGCTTCCATGACCAATATAGATATTGTTCTAACTTATGTCTTAGTTCAACTGTCTTTTCAGAAATTATAGCCTCCAACTCAACTGCTTTTTTTCTCATTAAAGGTTTGAAGAGTATAATATTTTCTGGGTATAAACTTTACTTTCTTCTGCAGTTTTTCAATCTCTATTTTAGCCTGTCACAAATTTTTCACAATCTCTCAGTGAATCATATGCCCCCCCCCCTCACAGGGAGAAATGGGTAAATAATTCCAGATTTTAATTAATAAAACAAATATCAAGAAATGTTCTTTACACTACTGCATGGAAACAATATGGTCCAATTTCAAAAGTAAACTACTGGCTACAGTGAATGAGGTTAATAGATGAAATAAAGCTCAAGATAATTCTAAACTGGGTTAAACAAGCCTTCAGATTCCTTTTTTTTTTACTGAAACAACATTAAAGCCTTGATACAAAAAAACAAAAACAAGTTATGATATGTTTGTCATGCTATTGACTATAAATACAAGTTGAATAATGTCAGAACACAAAACCCAATACTAAAAAGGTTACAAAGGATAAATATAATCACAACAACTTCAAATCCAGACATTCATTAAATGTACACATAGCCCTGAGGGACAGAGCATGTGAGAAGGTTACAAAGGCACATGGGTGCCACCTTAAACAAGAGAGAGCATCTCACATATCCAATATCAGGCGTCAAAAACATAAGTAATACCAAGCTCACTTCGTACACACAGAAGATACTTCATTCGCTGGCCTATGTGTACTTGTACACAAATTGAGACAATTAAAATGGACATTGCATTTAAGTTTTTTTTATTTTTGCATGTACACATGCAATAGTGGAGAAAACTTAATCTGATTAAACATGATACGGTCAAACCAATGCATGTGAATTTATGGGGCTGTTAAAACAATAAATCTGCATCTATACAGTGTTCAAAATATACAATCTAGTTGAATCAGTATGTAATTATTATTGTTGATACAAGAAGTATAAAAATTAATCAAGCCTTGAGTTCAAACTATTAAAATGTATAGTATATATAAATATATATAAATATATATATATATATATATATATATATATATATATATATATACTATCTATTAAAAATAACATAACAGATCCTTTTTCAAAGATATCTACATCTTCATTCCATTTAAAATACAATCTTTACAAAATGTTAACAATGCAAACATATTTTAAACAAACTTCAAGTCACAGCAAAAACAAAAAGAATTGATTTTAATAAATGGAAATAAATTCCCTAGAAACATTAATTAATGTTGTTCTTTTCAGATCTCAGTCTAGATCTAAATAATCTTTAAAAAAAAATAATTAAAATTTGTTAGAAGTATTAGCAAAAAATAATGTTATCGTATATAAAAAGATATTAAAAAAAATATTCTTTAAAAAAATGCTCTTATAGTGTTTAAAAAGTGGATTTTAAAAAGTGTAAACAGGTAACCTTTAAGGTCATGTCTACCAAAAAAAAAATTATTTTCAAAATTTATTCTGAAACAAATTCAATGGCAGTTAGCATGGAAAAATAATAACTTGTTACAAATCTGTAGAAATCAAATGAAACAAATTTCAAATAGATAATAAAGATGATTATTATTATTATCTTATAAAAAACTAACAACATTAAAACTATCAGAATGATTTTTTAAAAATGTAGTTCATATATTTTATAAAGTATAATTTAGTAAACATAGTAGTCATTTTAATAGTATACAACGTTTACGCTGTAAGAGAAGACACAAAGAAACTTGCAAAATAAATTTTAAAAGTTACAGGACACTGCTCTAAACAAACCATAACCCATTAATTACTAAACTAATGAATCGATCAAAATGTTTTTAAACTAAATCCAAAAGCGGAAAGAAAATATTTGAAAACACACACAATGAAAACTAATAACTGACCAAAAAGACATTTTCGGGTGAAAAAAAAAAAGGTTTTCAAAAGTAAATACGAGTACCAGGTAGCAGTAACTCTTGAAGCTAAAAAAAAAGAACGAAAATAGCCCATGTGAACAGGCAGTCTATTGTTTCCTTGCATCAACACACAATTCATTGATATCAAAATAAATATAGGACTACAATGTACACAGCGCTCTGACAGCTAGTTCTCATAAAAAAAATACAAACTATATTGTAACAGCTGACTTCATTTTAAACTATCCTTCTTTTAGTTATTCCTTAACTAACACAGAATATCTTTTGAAATTTATGTTCATTTTTAAAAGCTTAATCTTGAAATATTTATTACATCTATCCTGATAAAATGCTATATGTACTTTAAAAAATGTAGATAAACAATTAAATAAAGCAAAAAAAAATCTGTTTCGTCTCCAGAACTAACCATGTCCTTCCCTATTCCAGTTAGCAGAAACACTGCCCCCCCTGTTGTCCACTTGCATCCTCTCTCGGAAGTTGCACCCGGCTTGAAGTTTGTCCATTGTTGTGACCGGAACTCTGATGTTGGCTGCTAGGTGGCAGCACAGTTGGATCCTCGACTTGAGATTTGAAGATGTCTTTAAAAGAAAACAAAATTGGAGAGATTACAACAACATAGATTTGAAAAGTTAGCTGCTATGATTACTGTACAGAGGCTTACACTGAATAGATATTGTAGTGATTTCATGTAATTATGATTTCATGCATCATATGCTATTTGATATCTTGTTTTTTTTGTTGTGCCCACCATCCTATGAAGAAAATTAGAAGATAAAACCCTAGAATAACCCCCAACTCACAGAGAGATTTCAGCTTGCTCAAGTGAATACAAAAAATCTAGTACCTAGCGCCACGAAAGAGTCAATAAATATAAAATTACTTCTCCCAAATGTAAATGATACTTGAAATTTTCCTAGAAGTTCAGAGGTAAATAAACCAGTTTTTCATTGTACATTCCGTCACATACAAAGCTGGTACAATTTTTTGAAGCCAAAGACTTATAACCAGATCACACCAACATTTTAAAAACCCTCACAGAAATTGAGAAATCCAAAATGACCTGACAGTGAAGTTAGTTATACTGCAAGCTGGGGGGGGGGGGGCACTCAGTACCTAGAAGGATTTGAGCAGGGATTAGTCATAAAAATCATGTTTCAAAAACTAATTAGCTGAATAAATCAAGACATGCACTAATGAGATCCAACCCAAATCTCAACATACAGAGTGTACAGCCATTGGAATGGGAGGAATGAAAATGCTGCTAAAGGATTTACTTTTGAATAGAGAAAAAAATTGAGAAATAATACAATGTTGATACTAGGTTTCTCAATTTGGAGGGTTCATGTTACCCTGAGAACTGTTAATTCACCATACAATTTGTCTTCTAAAAGGCCAGTATTTCAATCTTTTCTTGATAAAGCATGCTGTTTTGAAGGATGTATTCAGCCTCTCCAGGAGACATTACTCAAGGGCAAATGTATCTCTATTTTTGTCTATGAAAACATGTGCTGTACTCAGCTAGGAAGCACAAAAAATGTAAGTTGATTGTGTGGGGAGAGAATATTGTTACAACTCCAGCGGAGAACTGAAATGTGTGTACGTGTGAGACCCACTGACACGCACAGACGAAGGCGGGTCACAGGTCAACGTCTGTCCCTAGTGTGACCTGTGCTGGGGCAAGTGACCCGAAAGCTTAGACCAGGGCTATGTGTTAGCAGTGTGTGTTAGTTACAGTTAGAGTTGCAGTCCAGCAGATAGACAGAGAGAAGCAGTTCGGACTGTATGTTAATAAATCTTCAAAAATGTAGCATGTACGCGCTTTATAGAGACTGTTGTTTTAGTTAGTCAGTTCCATTATGTTTAAGCATTAGAGTTAGTGTAGAAAATTGTGTTTATTGGCTGTGTTGATGTGTTTGTAATTAAACCGCCACTGTGTTAATGAAGCTCTTGTCGTTAAGTTTTTGAGTTAGATGTGTTCTGTTTATGTTAAGCAGTGTTTGCAGAAGGCCTGAGAAGTGAAGTTCATTACAATATAATAAGCATAACTTTTCCTGAAATTAGTCTGAGAACTAGTCCATGTTTGGATTTAGCTAATTTCTATAATTTTCCTAACCTTGCCTAACAGGCATATTACATTTTTTCCAATTTTTAATGTTTTCTTTTTTTTTTAAACCTTCAAATTTAATTTTTTAATTTTATTTTTCTATGTTTCTCATCAGGTCTCCTTAATTTGGTATATCTCACCAACAAGTAAATTATTAAAAGCCTCGCCAACATTAGAAGCATCCAAAGCTGAGGTCTCGATGAAAGAGTACTTGTGTTTCTCTGAAAATAAAAATGTATGGCTACTGTAATTAACCAAAAAAGGTACAAACTAGATCTATTTATCTTATCTTATAAAATACAGACCTTACATCAAAAAAGATGTTTTCATCCTGGCTGACTCAGGCAGCCCATTCCATGCGCTAATAGCATTACAGAAAAAGGAGCTTTTGTACAATTTTGAGCTAGTATATGAAAAAAGGAATGTGCCTTTATCTTTGTCCCTTCCTTATTATTCTATTAGGTTTTCTTTTTGTATTTGAAGATTATTGTTCAGTGTTTTTTGTATAATTGTCACTTTACTTTCAATTTTTTTTTCTTTCTAAATTTAATGATTTCACTAAAAGTGTTACTCTTATCTAATTGAATATTCGTTTTTTTATGAAGATTCTACTTTTTGTGTTTGTTCCAGTTTCTTAATATTTTCTTGAGTTGTTGGGTCCCAGACAGATGAAACATATTTTATTATTGGACTAATCTAGGCTAGATAAGAATTAATAGGAACAGTGAACGTCAGTGTTTACCTGCTAATAATCTCCCCTCTTCCTGAGTGACTGCACGTAAATGCCTTAAATCTGACTTGTTGCCAACAATCATTATCCTTGCGGAGCTGTCTGCATGGTCCTTGAGCTCCTGCAGCCACTTGTTCAGATTATCAAAAGTCTGACTCTTTGTAATATCATAAACAACCAAAGCACCAACTGCTCCTCTGTAATATCTATAAATTGAAACATAAAGATCTGTGAGGAAAGCTTGAGACACAGTAGCAATTCCTAGTCTACAAATTTATCAAAATAAAACTCACATTTCTAAATTAAAAACACAGCTCGTGTTTTATTGGCATTTCATTTGATTTTGATTTTAGGCACATCGGCACAGTTTAGGCCATGTCGTGCCTCTACACAGCAAGGGCCAAATCCTATATAATTTGACGCAAGGGACATAATTCTCATTAACAGCATGAAAACCATAAAACAAAAATTTGAAAATTGTAATTTGAAGCCTGTCTACAGACTATTTGTTCAACTATTTCCATGCGTAACAATTTATGTCGCTTGCCCAGTTTCTTGTACCTTTTTACAATGGTTGTGGCTTCTAAACTGTAAAATACTCATTTGTTTGTATTCTTGAATTTCTTCATTCTAAAATGATCCCCAAAAGTTACATTTTATACCTCTTATATGGCTTCATCTGTCTCTAAAGACAATTGATGCCTCCAGACGAATCACTAGTGTAGATTGCTTCCCCTCAAGTTAGGCAGAATCCATAAATTACATAAAACAGGCAAAGATAATTCCTAACCCTATCTCCCTTCAACACTTAACACTGAAACTAAATTCAGTACTCACACTGCAGTGATAGCTCTATATCTTTCTTGACCAGCAGTGTCCCATATCTGTGCTCTGATTGTTTTACCTTTGATTGTTACATGCCTACATGAAGAAAGAACATGTCAAAATTAAAACACTATTTCCACAGCATAAATATATAATTTGAACAAATTTAGGATAACGGTTAATTGATAAAGTCTTTCAGAAAAAATTTGATACTTAAATAAATTACCTATTGATAATAAAAAAACACTAGATAGCATCTATAGCATTTATGCATATGAATACATATTGACAACTACTGTCATTAAGATCAGTATAGAGATCAGGTCTCAAACAGGGAAATACTAAGCCAAACTGGGAGTTGACCATTAAGTGAGGTTATGACTGAGTGTCGCATGAGTTTTGCGGGACATATTCTCCGACAAAATGAAATGCGCATACCAAGAGTTGTGATGGCATGGAGGCCAATATAAGGAAATTGCAAACAGGTACATCCTTGTTTATAACTTGGCGCCACACTTTTATGGAGGACTTCAGAGCAGTGGACACCAGGTGGGAAGAGACTTCAGACATTGCCAGTGACAGATCTTTGTGAAGACAGTGTGCCGCCCAATCGGCACAGGAGGATCATGAAGTCATTAAGATAAGATAAAATAGTTTTATTAACCACATGTACCTCGTAGCGAATTCCACTCCAATAGTACTCTTGCTTTCACTGTTGAACTCATTCTTGGTAAAACGAGAAAGTAAATTTGTTTTTCCGACACCTGAATCCCCCACTAACACAACTGGAGAAAAAGATTGTGTTATAATGTTATTATTCAAGAATGGTGACAAGCTGTTTTTTTGTCTTTTAATCTCTTCATTATTGCATAGCACTAAATCTCTAAGGAGCCTTGTGAAATTAGGGACTTGAGCCCATGTCTCAAATACAGTATTCAAAACCACAGTAAAAATCATCAGGACTTACACCCAAGAATTCAACCAATCCACCAACTTAAAAAAAAAAAATACCATGAAATGTTTAGATGGATGTTACAATGGAAATGGCTGGTTAATAAATACTAATATTTTCAGAAGTGAAATCAGACAAATGTGCAAAATGAGATGCTGGAGATATTTATTTAGGGGGAGAGATAGCAGACATTCTCTTGACGGTTTAAAATAATTTTAATCCTTAGGTAGAAATGATGAAAATCTTTCTCTCTCTCTCTCTCTCTCTATATATATATATATATAAATATATATATATATATATATATAAAGATAGATAGATACATTTGACATATATATGTATCAAGCTTTTACTTCTTTCTCATTTAGATGACTAGACTAATATATCAGATGAACTGCTCACGTTCAGATGACTAGACCAACATATGAAATGAACTGTGCAGTGATTTCCAAAACAGGGAGCTCCATGTAGTTTTCTTTTCTATAGGGGTGTTTTGGGGCCAGTGTCTTGCAGTTTTGAAAGACATGGACAGCATTTTCTGGTGACACTTCACATGGGCAGATTTCGCTAGTTTATATCAAGCAGTAATACAAATTATAATCCAAATTTTTGATAAGTAGACTGAACATGAAGCTCAAAACTTATTGGCAGAACAGACTGAGATGTGAACCCCAAAACAAACTTGTCTCCCTTTATACAAGTTTTAGAACTGAAATTTTTTCTACCCTTTGCTATCATGATACAGTGTTTTACGCCTTTCTCTGTTTTCTTTTACATGTTTTGGACATTCCTTCAGAAATGAAGATTATGTCCCAGTCCAGACCTCCTTGCAGGAGGCATGGGATTGCAGTGGGCTAGGTACACACTAGGGAACATCATGGCAACAGTCCCAAGTGCATATCACACAACCAAAGATATATTCTGTATATTTAAAGCATTTCCAACTTTGATTTTACAAGTTCACGTCTATTAACGTTAATATGGCTGGATACAAAAGTCATTACCTTTCCAAATATAATCATACAAATCATCTGCTCCCGTAGAGGCCATCTTCTGCAAGACTGGCCAATTTTTTTTTTCCAAGCCCTTCTGCCACTAGGCTAAGTAGTTATTTTAATTATAGATGTTTAGCTATTTGAAAAAAGTCAATCTTCATATCAATGTCCAAGTAATGTCACAAAATCATGACCTGAAAAAAAAAGTCTCCTGAAAATTTAATTAAAATTGAAAAGTTAATCACAGTAATCTTATATTTATAAAATCCAGTTAACATTCCTTAAGAAATATAATTCAGTACAAGAGAAAAAGAAGAGAAATTTTGGAAGAAATATGGTGGTGATATAATGGAAACTAGAGAAAACTTTTTGAAAATGAAAAGAGTAGCATTAGGAGAGATTTTGAACTAAATAGAAAAAATAAACTAAATTTAATAATTATTACAAAGATAGTTTGCGTTATCACACAAACTCAAATGCCCCCCCCCCCCTAAGGTCCCCAATGCAGGGAGATAAACAGGTATATCTGCATTTTCTGAAAGTATATCAGAAGTGGAGCTACAGTAGTACAGACTACCAATAACCACAATCCTACTTCCCTCCATACAACAAAACGTCCGTGCTAAATCATGATTGTGATCACTTACACCCAAAGCACATGGACCTGCTTGTTGCCTGTCTTAATACAGTCAGCATGATCAATGCATGATTTTCTTCATATAGACAGATTTATGGCAACATCAATTTTATGAAGGCCTTCAAACAAAGATCTAGAATTAAATTGATAAATTTCTTACTTAGTTAATAATTGAGAACTAGAATCTATATATTTTCAGAGTGTTATATCTCTAATTATTAGATTTATAATATTATAATATAATTCATAGATCTAGACTAGATTCTAGATCTAGATCTATTATTAATATATGATCTCAAGTCTTGAGAGTGGAGAGAATGCTATCAAGGTGTTATTTTACATTATATTTTAAAATATTATAAAGCTGGGGAAGTTTTTACCAAACGCATTCTAGAAAAAGGATCAAAGTAAATTTTCAAAGAATTGAATAAGCTGTGAATCAATGTTAGCTGCATGTGATGTGAAATAATCAAATAAGAAATCATAATCATATGATGCCATGGGGTAGATGTGTTCCAAATTTCAAGCTTCTATCTATTATGGTCATAAAGTTATGATGAGATAAAGACGAAAATTCATTTTTTCGATCACAGTATTTTTTAAATATTTTCTATCGTCCATTTTTCAACACATAAAACAGCATAAAACTTTCTCCAGTATAAAGTATAACATTAAAATATGATTAAACATAGTTTACATAAAAAGATAAATTTGGAATCATTGTAAGCCTCTCAGCAAATTCTAAAAAAATAGATAGTTTCTGTTGTTAGAGATATATAATTATTTTGAATTTTTTGTCAAAGTACCTACTCAAGACTCAGTCCAGTTAAGTCTCCTAATAACTTAATAACTAAATAAGTCTAATAAAAAAAAATCTCTAATAATAATAATTTAATTCGATACATTTCTTAGAGTTAGAGCTACATTATTCTAGATCAAGTATAAGTAGACCTAGTTTTAAGACTTTACAACTTACAGCTTAACAATAGAAGCAATACTAGATCTATATCTATAGCTAGATTAGAATATATTTGCAAATTTGAATCGTAAGTTTGTGTGACCATGAAATCTTTACTTCCAAGCTGGAAAGTTTGTTTTGGAAATGATCTAACCAAGGCGGAAGTGATTATAAATAAAGCAAGAAATCAAACCAGCAGTCTCAAGTGGAGTCCAAACGCAAGAAGAAACAAAAAGTGCTAAAACAAAATATATAGACTCTAGATCTAGTCTATATCTACGTTGGCGATATTCAATATGGAGTCATATTTCATCTGCTTCAAAGTCTAAAGATACAGATTCTCAATCTAAAAAATAAATAATTAATATGTAGAACTAGTCAAGATTTGAAGTATAGACTGATTACATTGATTGTCCCTAGTTGAATCCTGTCTGCTTTCGTATCCCTGACCTTTCCTTCCTCCTGCAGGAGGTCCTCACTTTGACGTCAAATAATGACTTGATTTGAATTCACATCTGTCATTTCTACTAATTTTAGTTATAGATCTACTAATTACTATTCATAGATCTTAATCAAATCAACTTTTTTTTTTCATTTGTGTGGCAATGACGGTTAGTTACTGCGGTGGGATGAATTGCCATAGAAACTTGCGAAACGGTTTTGTATTACACAGTGATGGGAATTTTCCGAAAATTTTCGGAATTCCGAAAATTTCTTCTGATCCGATTTTCAAGCAAAAAAATCCGAAATTTTCCCGACATTAATTTTCGGAAAAAAAAATCCGAATTTTTTTTTCTTCATTTTTTTTTAATGAAAAAAAGTCCGATTTTATTATTTTTCCATTTTCGGAAAAATGCGACTGGTCTTTTGACATAGTTATAAGTTGTATTTTTGAAAAAAATCTATCGTGATCGTATTGTCTTGTTGATCTCGATGTAGAGTACAGTGACTTAAGTGCTTTGAATCAGTCTAGATAGATATATTCTACATAAGATATCTAGTTTCTTTAATTTGAATACTTTTCATGGTTCGTAGCCACCTTGAAAACCTGGAAAACACCTTGAATTTCATTATAAAATTCAAAGCCTAGAATTTCGTAAAAAAAACGGCGAAAAAACCTTTATCTAAACTCTAGTGTTACGAAATTTACTACTGTAGAGTCAGTGAGGATAAAATCGTACACAGCCGTGAAAAGTTTTTCGAATTTAGCGACTTAAATCTAAACTCAAGATTTACGGTAGAGTCAGTGAAGTTAAATTCGCACACAGCCGTGAAAAGTCCGCGAATTTAGTGACTTAGATTGACTTAGATCTAGTTTCTAGATTTACGGTAGCGTCAGTAAAGATAAATCGCACACGGCCGTGAAAAGTCCGGGACTTAGTGACGTAGATCTAGAATTTAGATTTATGGTAGAGTTAGTTAAGATAATTCGCACAGATCCGCGAAAAGTCCGCGAATTTAGTGACTTGTATAGACTCTAGATAAACGCTAAATCACTAGAATCTGGTGAAGATAATTACTAACCCTGTGGAGCCGTAAAAAGTCCGCGAATTTTAGTGATTTATTGTTAAAATCTATAGAGTCTATTATAGATTCTAGATCTACGATAGATTCAGTGAAGATAATTCGCACAGACCCGCGAAAAGTCCGCGAATT
>JADKLZ010079391.1:13025563-13048535 GCA_021533235.1 Biomphalaria straminea | reverse complement strand
TTTTTTTTTTTATTTGTAAATTATGGTTCAATGCTTTATAACTTTTCATTTATAAAGATAGAGTCATGATCATAGACATAAATAAATATAGACTGGATAAAGGAAGTAACTTCATGTAACTTGAAAATATGTATATCTATTGTATTCGGATTTCCGGAATTATGAAAATTTTAAAAATTGCATGATCTTCAGTCTTAGAGATTAAACAAAACTCATAGACATAAAAAAAAGTAGGCTACACACAATTGCAATCCACAAATTTTCGTTTCATAAAATAGTCTTATTGGCCAGTGTATATTTATTTATGTCTATGGTCCTGATCTAAATCTGTAGGCACTACTCTGTATAGAAATTTTAGATACAAAACAAGAAAAATGTTAAAAAAAAATTTTTAAAGATAATATCTCCATTATAATAAAATATAAGATGGTAGGAGCAAAGTCGGAGCTGCGATAATCAAAGGTGTTGGCGTTGTCGAAAAGGTCGCTCCTCACTCTGAACACTCGTCATCGTTAGAGTTGACTCTGGAACGTACATCTTTTATTTCCCAGCCAACCCGTATGTCATCCAAAGTATTTAATTCCCATGCGTAGGCTACTTTATTGGGAGAAGAACATTTTCATGCTTCTTTACGTACATTTCTGAATTTATTTTTTTATGGCACAGATACTTCAAGAGCACTGACATTCTGTCCATCACTATAAGCAGAAGAAACATTTTCACTAAACTGTGTATGGTTCGAAGTGAATGCAACACTGCCAATAACTGGCCAGCACTATATAACCAGCTTCTTTACTTTGATAAGTATAAAAAATGAGCCAAGACGTTTGTAACGATGCTTCACATTTTGGTTCTTGCACATGTAAGTTTGGTGGAGTCATTCATTTTTTAAAGCAATTTCAACTTAAAATTCATTGATTTAAAAACATATACAGCTAAAGGGGTGAAAATACAATAAACATGCATAAATGTGACCCTGCGGGACCAAGTAAAACAAAGGACGTTTGGGCCACGCGAGGCTTTCATGAACTAAAAAATAAACAACAAACAAACAATAAACACAAAATAGGCTTAAGTTAACTCATCTGTCCGATTTTGTTGTCTATAGGGGCAGAAAAGAAATGAATTACGTTGGTGTAAAAGCGCGGGAAATCGGAAGGGGGGCGGTGATGTCTGGCAAAAATGAATGGGAAAAGGGTTTAGTTTAAAATAATTTAGTGCCCACCTCATTTTAAATAAAAGTGTGCTGGTTGTTGATCCCGTGAGGTTGGATGGTGACGGACATGTAAATAAGTTTGTTTGCAGACGGGTGTTTTTTGACATTACATTGTTGTATAGCAGTGGCGAGGAGACCAGTGGTACCTCTATGATGTATTATTGAAATGAATAGAGAATAGAATAGAATATAATATACTTTATGTTTATTAGTGAAACCCTCTCAATTACGGAATTTGCAATATATTAATTTCAGATATTTGTTGATTTAGATATTGACATAAGAAGTTTTCAATAAAATACGGTTATATTTTTTTCCCGCTGTTTCTTCTTTTATTTATCTTATTCTTTTTTTTTTTAAATTTCATTTGAGGCCACCAAAAATTTACTTCGCCTAGGGCCTCCAATTATCAAAGGCCGGCCCTGCCGGATGTAAAAGTGTCCTGAAATAGTTTTGATGGATTGCAACTTCAGTGATGGGTGTCTTTCAACAAATTTCGCCTAGAGCTAACGGTACCGCTCTCTCATCCTACCCTCACTACTAACGAATTTTTCGTCCTTGCAAGTCCCCTAGTGCTGCTGCACTATGACTATGTCAGGATTGACTATCCGCCGCGCAATTTAAGTTACTTTGCCTCACCGTGGCGCCGGCGTGGAAACGGCTCACTTGGGGAGGTGAGCTAGGCGAAAAAGTAACAGGACCCCCGTGGGGGTGCCTACGGGAAAGACGAGAGTCTGCCCATTGCATTGAGCGGGGTTGTAAGAAAGCTCCCACAGACCGTCACCACATCCATGCGCTGTTCCTCAAGGGACTGTTTCATCAATGGCAAATCCCGCACAGTTAGCTTGGTATAATGAAGGAACATGGGGGTGGCCCCCCGGTGCCACTTGGCCTTCGGCCATGATTTCTAGTCTAAGCGTCGGAGTGTCATTGGTATCGGAAATAGCAATGCCCTATAGTCATTGACTCGGGTCCCTCCCAGACAGGCCTGTGGTCCGCAGGTTGTTTTTTTTTACTGTTTGGTCTTTTGTTCTCGGATGAGAGTCAGACAGTTTTTTTTTCCAACTTAGTGCTCGAAGAGCTTCGGCTCAGCACTTAAGACTATCCAGCGGATTGACTATCTTGTTGTATGTCGAAGCTATAATCTTGTGAACTTATGACTTATGTCGAGAGACAATTTTAGTGTTAGACTCTAGCTATAGTCAGTATAGTATAGGTGCCAAGGATTGTTGAAGCATGTAGCGCTAAATTTACGTCTAAAACACAAAATAAAATATGTAGACTTGATATTCAACACATATATATAATAGATCTGTAGCTAGAGTCCAGTAAATTTACAGATCTATCACAGTGAAAGTCATTGCTTCTAATAGATCTAGGTCCTAATCGGGCTATTTTGGGGCAAAAAATCACGTGACATCAATCAATAATAATGTGTACTTCCGCTTTTTTTTTCTTTACCAGAACAGTAAACTAGTTTGTTATAAATAACGTGACATACCAGATACCTTTAACCACGAATCTCGATTATTTTTGTTTCTATAGTTTTATCAACTAAGAAAATGAAAAACAAATATAAGTAGTCTATATCTAGTTAGATGATCAAGATGCGAGATGAGCTAATTATCCTATTAAGAGTTCAAAATGGATAAAAAGGTATTGCTAATTCACAGTAATTCAGTAGTTAAGTATTAAAAAGTAGATCTAGAATCTAGTATCATTGTCAATCGTCTAAAACTTAGTAAAACTAATCAACTCTAATTCTAATCGACCTCATCAATTCAATCAAATGATCGCGAGTTATGATTAAAATTGATTGAAATAATAAAATTAGTTAAAATAAACGTTCTTTTAGTTTCATTTTAATCTTACTTAGAGTTAGATCTATTTAATTCAAATTGTGTCTTCATGAAAGTTCATGACATTAGACTAGAGTCACTAGTGTTAGTTATTTTAAGTTATTTTACTGATCATAATCATATTGTTATTGTGTAAGTTGTAAGTTTAACTTACTCACTTACTGAGTGAAAGACTGGTAAGTCACTGGTAAAGAATGCTATCAAACAAGAATTATTATACTAATTTAATTATAGAACTAGATCTGTTAAATCTGTAGTAATTCTGTAGAAGTGTATATCAAAATATTAAAATTAAATCTACCTAGATCTATATTATATTATTTATATATTAAATAATATGTAATAATATATTGATTTTTTAAAATATATAATAATAACTTTGCAAACAGAAGGGAAAAAATTACCTATATGAAAGTATATTATATAATTTTTTTTTTAAGAAACTGAGGCAGAAAGACTTGACAAAAAGTAGACCTATATTAAAATTAAACATATAGCTCAAATAAGGAGGCATCTGCATGGGTAATGCATAAACAATGTAATATGTAATATTGTAAAGTAAAGTTCCCCTTTCAGACCTTGTGGTCTATAGGGCAGATGATTGTAAAGGTCATCTTATTCTGTGGCCTATGGTTAACAAGGGTGTCATGTGGCCAGCACAACGACAAACTGCCTTTACTTTTCCCCAAACTAATGTCAGGTACCCCTTAGAGCAAAAACCATGGTCATACATTAAATCTAAGCAAATGGAAACAATAGGAGTAGCACCATTAAAAGAAGAAGATAACACATAACATAATGATAATAAAACCAAAGCTAACATTCTAAATAAATACTCTGCATTAGCAATCACAGCCCAAGGAGACAGACATATTACTTAATTAAAACCAAGTTGAACAATAGGAGATATAGCAGTACAAGAAAAAGGGATCCAAAAACTATAGGCGAACATAAAATTATTTAAAGCACCTGGACCTGGTGGTACCCTAGCTAGATTACTCAAAGAACTAACTAATCAATGAGCTAGCACCAGTGTTCAAAATTCCTTTTTTGGGCATATCTTAATCAGGAAACAGTACAAAAGGACTGGAAAGAAGCTAATGTCACTCCCCTATTTAAAAATGAAGAAAAAATTGACCCAGGTAACTATAGACCAGTATCTCCAACCAATATCAATGTATCTAAGATCCTAGAACACATAATATGTTGCAACATCATTTTATGAACAACTATGCAATTATACCAATGTGGCTTTAGAAAATATAGATCCATGAAAGGGAAATACAACTAATAGGCAGTTTAAATCTCTATAGACAATCTTTTCCCTTTGCAACCTCTCATGTGACTAATCAAGCCTATGTTTGATGCCCAACTGCGGTCATAGGTTGGGCCACTGTAACTGTAAAACATAAAAGTAAAGTAGCAGTTAACATAAAACACTGAACCATAATCCTCAAATACAAAAACAAAACCTAATAAAATACTCAGAAAGACAAATGATACATCTCGGCTGAGAGGCCAATATCTTAACTATTTCTCTCCTAATGGATGATACCATCATTATTTGACCTCATTAAATTTAATGTTTCATTTAATAAAGTTTACGTTGTTTTATATTTAAAAAAAAAAGGATGAATTGTCTTCCATACCAAATTTTCTGAAACAAAAATGTTATGAAGCTTGATAATAACAGGGTAGTGAAATACTAATGATCGAAATAAATAATTATGTTGGAACGTGGAAAATAATCACGAAGAGAAAGAGTTCACCACTTAATTTATAACATAAGAGACTTATTAAAAAAAATAGATTAAAAACGGCAAACTAATTTAAAAGTGTTGAACAGGTAAAGTAAAAAAAAATAATTACTTAACTGATTAACATATACACAAACTATTCAGCATTGCGTAGATAAGCCAACATTTTAGTCAGGGAAAGATAAGTAGTTGTTTCAGTACTGATTGCTTTGGGATTTAGTCTCTGCTGAGTTATGTTTCATCAACTTAATATGTATTTCTCAAAGTTAATTCTAACAATAATTTTGAAGAGGATTGCTTGGTCAATACTGATATAGCTTGTCTGAAGTATGTGGTTTTGCAACCATTACTAAGTTATTGTCTCATTTAAACCTTAAATCTCAAGAGAAAAACATGTATAGTAAAGTGCAAAGCTCAAAAGGATTAAGCACGCTAGCAGCAATTTTCAAGTTTGGATTTTTATAGCATTGTAACGGTCTGACCTATGAAAAAACTGATGGTATCTCTGGATTCCTCGTCCTTTTTTCTATAAAAATAATTCGGATTTAATGTATCACTAGGCTAGGTTAAAATTAAATATGAGGTCAAAGGGGTGTAGGGTGGGTATCGCCAAGCATACTTTTCCTTGAGCTGATTTTTCCCCAGTTAGTAAGCTTGATCGGGTTGTTGGGAGGTTCGAACAGATCAAAGAAAATATATCTAAAACATGTTTTAATATTTAACTTTCACTATAAAGTCATTTTCTTTTTACTCTAGTGTAAGAACACCATCCATTGCACCATTTCCCACCCTCCAAAACTTCAAATACTCTCTTTTAGCTGATGAGCCATCATACTTAAAAATAGCCTTAAGCCCATTACCCAGTTCCTTCACTACCGGGTAGTAAAAAAGAATAATTCTGCACCTCCTGAGTTTGACCTCACCATGAACTTAGCCTTGACAAGGAAAAGGAAATATTATATGTCGGAAGTGAAGAAAAAAGGTGCATGCGCAGTAGCAATGTAGTAGTAATTTGGTAAACATTCAAATAAAAAAGTTTTAGCAATAAAAAGTGAACTGCTCGAACTTCTCTACAAATTTGGGCTGCTCGAACTTCGCACTTTACTCTATATGTTTACATCATCTTCAGGGCTCATCACTATCAGCTGATGCGGCTGAGTTTGTGCCACTGAGGGTGTCAGAGACAAGTAAGCCTGGACAGTCAAAACACCCAGGTGCCCAGGAAAAGTGGAAGAGAGGAAATGCTGTGGAGATTAATGAAGTGCCAAGATACCTGACAAGCTGCTATCCTTTTGTACCGCCAGATTCTTCCAAATATAGGTAAGTAACAGCAGTAGGTTGCTACTTCAATCAAAAATGTGGTATTGCCTTAGTCTGAGAAATTTCCAAGAAAAAGACATTATAAGTTCTCATTTTGGTACTAAAACAGTCCAAAGAAAAAAAAGTCTACTCAGTTCAAGAGGCTAAAACATTTTTAATTCTGATTGCGTTTGGCACATTTACATTTTCACAGGAATTATACACATTTTGTAAATATATAAATTATTTTTTTTTAACAAAAATTGCAATCTTTTTTTTAGGCCAGTAATGGTACAATTTGGTTCACTTGAGCAGACTAAGCCTTTTATTCAACTAAAAAGTCAATATGGCAGACATCATTTTTTTCTGTCTAAAATATAGATGAGACAAGGGTTTTATTAGCCATGCAAACTAATCTTTGAGGAAATGCCTTCAAAAAAATATTTATAAACTAAGCATATACAAAATGCTTTGAAGGAGACTGGCCCTAGAATGGAATCCCCTGGGGCACAAGACATGGATGAAGACAAAAAAAACATGACGCAGTGTAGTAAATGAAGCTGAGAGGATAAAAAACTAGGGAAGCAATTAAAAGACTAGCATAGTGATAGCTATAAATGGAAATCAACAGACTTTGACCTTTGCCAGAGACTAATAGAACTCTTCGTGATTTGGATTGATTACCTGGCAACAGTGCGAATAGTTTAGTTTTTTTGGCTGATTAGCAGAATTTCATATATTCTCTGTTTTGTTTTCTTATTTATTTCACTTATTGTGGTTCTTATTTTGAGGGTTGATTTTCTGAATCATCACAGTTACTATTTTATTTTCTGTAGTACGCATTCGCAAATTAAATATTTCATAAGTTCGTATTGCAGTATTTTGTCATAAATGGATTATGCATTATACTTGAAATGAAATTTTCAAATAGTATTTCTATTTTCTATTCTTTATATACAGATCAGAAACACCAAGATTCCAGCCACCATTTCATTTTCAAGGTAGTATTCAGTCCACAGTTTCATTTTTTTTTTCATATAGAAAATATTAAAATAAAAAATAGAATAGATAAATTTAAAAAAAAAAAGAAAACTAACAATATATTTATACATTTTTGCCTTTAAGATGTCTGTTGATAGACCATTCATATCTAGACTAACAAAAAAACTATTGAAAAGTATTTTCCTTTTTTTTTTTTTTTTTTTTTTTTTTTTTACAACAGGGAATATGTCTGCTGCCCCGCCAATGCGCTTCCCACCGTGGCCTCAAGTTCATGCAGATTATATGGGAAATTATTTACCAACTTCATATGGTGGCATGGCTCCATTGTCTTTAGATATGACTAAAGTTGAAGGTAATATAATAAGTAATATAATAAGTTACATCCTCATTTGGTTCGCTGTAACAGTTGTTGTTTGACCGTTGGGGCACCATACAAGATCTGTTGACCATCTTTCTGCATTCATCTTTGTCTTTTGCCTAGGATAGAATCTCTTTCATGACAGGTCCATCCTTTCTGTTATGTTGTCTTCCCATTGATTTCTCTGTCTCTGCTTCTTTTTTCTGGTATTGTTCCTTGAAGGAAGGTCTTTGCGAGGCCTGAGGGCCTTGTAAAATGGCTACAGAGTTTTAGTTTGTGTTTTTAGACAGTAATTAACAGGTCTTTGTGGGATCCAGTTAAATATTCATATATCTTTTAATCAGATTTTTTTTATTCATACCCATAATTACCTTTTTTTTTTTTTTTTTTTTTTTTTTTTTATTTTGACTTAAGTAAAGTTCTTCCATTGTGAAATTCACCACTTCATTCATATGTAGTTCCATTGGAGACATCAGTCACATGTAGCACTAAATTATCCATTCTTTAAGTGTTGACAATTTTCTGTCCTTTCTTTGTACTGCACTCGGTGGTTGATTTGTGCGTATATTTTACAATGGCCATAATGTTCTTGGTTTTCAAGTGTTTTGATAGGTGTTTCCAGTTAGATGGATACTTGACCAGCTGATGTAAAGTAGCTAACGAAGTGCATTCTTCAAATAACTAGGTAGTTATTTCACTGGTCAAATACCTATGTGTGTCCAAGGTGGGACATAACCTCTTAGGATACTCTAAATTATCATAGCATCTTTTGTGCCATTCTGGAATTGAACACATTTAAAGGAAATAAAATCTACTGGCCTGATTTTATGCTCAATATTTGGGACATGTTTTATATTTTATTTTTCATGACTTTGAAAGTTTCCCTTTCAGACCTTATGGTCTATAGGGCAGATGATGTAAAGGTCATCTGATTCTGTGGCCTACGGTTAACAAGGGTGTCATGTGGCCAGCACAACGACAAACCGCCTTTACTTTTCCCCAACTAATGTCAGGTACCCATTAGAGCTGGGTGGACTCAGAGGCGCCCAAGGATCCTGAAATAAAAATCCCAGTCTACACCAGGATTCGAACCCGGGACCCCGGTTCAGAAGTCAAGCGCTTTACCGCTTAGCCACCGTGCCTCCATGACTTTGAAACACTGACACAATCTATGATTTTAGTTTCCATATTCATGTTGACAATTCAGATAATACATTTACATATTTTTATTAATCAGCTTTTGAGGCTGTAAATTATATGATAAGCTATTAGAAAGATATAATACTCTTTATCACCTTAGCTGTGTATGGAAAAGTCCGCTCATTATTATATAGGGCTTACTTAAACATGTTTTTGAGTAACTTAAATTTTTTGCAAAATGTTGTTTTAGCGGCCCCTGAAAGGGGAAAAGACGTTATTAGTTTTGTGTGGTCTGTCCGCCTGTCTGTCCGTCCGTCCCGTTTAGTGCTTAGAAAGTAGAAGAGAAAATGAAAATATGACATCACGATAATATAGATAATTCAAAGTTCTGATGCAACGGCTACTTTTTTTTTTTTTAAAGTTCAAAATCTAATTTTTAAAAATCATTTATGCAAGCAGTTTTTATAGAGAAAAACCTAATTAGTATGCATTATAAATCAAACTTAATCTAAGACAATTAATAATGTTATAAATTTCATTTAATTTCAAGTTTATTTTGTTAGAAGATAAAAGTATTTTCTAAGGAAAAAAGAAATTGAATTAGCGAATCAATTAAATATATATATATATATATATATATATATATATATATATATATATAAATCAATTATATTACATCAGGCGGTCCAGATTCACATCTAACTTAACTTTCACCTACACCTATCCTTTGATCTGCTGGACCGCTAGGGCACTACATAAGAGCTGTCAACCTTCTATCTGCATTCTTATCTGTCATTTGTCTTTGGTATAATTTCATTCGGATGTTCTTCTGAAAATATTGAAACCTGCCTGGGTGGATCACTTAGGGGCCAATTTTAAGTTTGTGTTTCCACACAAACTGTCTTTGTAACCTTGTTTTTCTTTCATTCAGTAACATAGACTGTACAATGTTTTTCAGTTCCTCCTCAAATGAATATGGCACTTGGTCATCTGAGTGGACAAGGGTTACTGTTGGGGGCACCCCCTGACCCTAACTCTAACTGGCTAGTGAACTCCTTATCCAACATGTACATGTCTCAGCAACACCCGCAGCAATACCTGAACCAGCCACCAGTGTTTAATCTGTCAGCGACCACTGCCACTTCATCGTCGACCGTGCCCATCTCTTCGCAGGGCATCTCTTCAGCACCCGTTGCACAGGCAAGTTTCAGAGCTGGGAATAAAGCATCAAAGTCGAATACCAATGCTTCTCTAACCAATTTATCCAGCTCCACACCCAGTACTGCAAAGGTATATTACTATTTAACTAACACTTTGGCTTAGATGGCTAACTTTTGGCTTATCTGACTTAGTTTACCTGGCTAACACTTTTTTTTTGGCTAATTCTTAGCTTATCAGGCTAACACTTAGCTTATCAGGCTAACACTTAGTTTATCAGGCTAACACTTAGTTTAACTTGATAACTTTTGATAACTTTTAGCTTATCTTGATAAAACACATAAATCAATGATACTCAACCATTTTCGAGCTGTCAGAAATATACATTTTGTGACACTTATCACAGACCACATCACCACAAAACATTCTGATGAGTAGAATTAGCCTTTAGGGTTTGATTAAAAACATTTTTTAAGGGCAGGATAGCATGGTGTCATTGGCTAGATATGGGTCACGTGCCACAGTTTTGGGTATCACTTACCTAGCTTATCTGCATCTTATGAGCATCTCATTTATTGTGTAATGTTTTTTTTATGTGGCGATAACAAGTGCTACTTATATTTTTGATGTTTTTAAATAAGGTAATTTGACTTTCTTGCTATGTCACTATCATAATGAAATTTAAAAACTGCAAAGTTAATAGAAAGATAAAATGGTAGTTTTTAGACTTTGATCACAGTGAATATTTATTTAATGAGAATAATATGCAGCAATGTACAAAAATATTTTCCAATTAATATGTTCTGATTTAATAATAAAAAAAATAAAATTATATAACATTTTTCTTCACCATACCAGCTGCCCTATGGCAGACCTTTCACATTTCAAATCAATAGTTTGATGAAAAAAAAACATTTATTAAATATTATATTTTTAAATAATTTTACACATTTTACAAGTTATTTTTTGTTATTTTAAATATTTGCTTTTTTAAAAAAAATCTATTTGTAAGCTTAACTATTTTTTGTGAGGCCAGCCACACCAAATCTTCATGTCAAAAAGTGACATAGCCTTAAAAAGAGTCAAGAGTTTCTATCATCAAATATAATGTCACCATTTGCATTTTGTATTATTTTTTATTATTATTAAATTTTTATTATGTATCCTAAATTATATTGTTACTTTTCATGTATTTTCTTCATAAGCCCAAACAGTCATCAGTACATCAAAAGGTTGGTGTCCGTCCAGCATCACCAATCATGATAAGCCGTTCGGCACAGACAGACTTTCCTGCCAGTATAAAAAACTTAACTGTTAAAGAGAAACCCTGTCCGTCATTTAACAGAAACAGAGCTCGATCTTTGCACATCGCAACAAGACACAAGTCAAGTAAGTTTCCTTGAGAAATGAAGATCATTACATCCTGACCCTTATCTCCCTTAGGATTTTGTGGAAGCAGTCTTTGTTCAAATTAGGATGATTGTGACTTTAAAGCAAACAACCAGTCGGCCAAGGTTTGCGTGATTTAATTCAGTCAGACCTTGTACTAAGAAAAAAAAGCAAAGCCCATGTCTGTTTCATAGTACATGAATCATGCAGCCCTGTCTAAAATTTGTGTTAAAATGTTAGTGCCAAGCTCTGTCTTTACCTTTAGAATGAAACAATTCTCAATCACATTTTATTGTCCTTGAATCCCTACTTCACACAAAACATGCTTATTACTCCTTAAGGTAGCTAAAATATTTATCTATTAAAAGTTCTGAAGCATTCGTTTTCAGTTTTTTGTTAAGCTGTATTGTCTTTAAGTATTTTTTTAACTGTAGAAAGTTCCCTTTTAGAACTTGCAATCACTGAGGCAGATGGTGTAATGTTCACCTGTTTTGCTACCAGTATTTGTTTATTCTGTGAAAGTATTTTAGTTCAGACTATTACTTACTTCTTATTGCTATATGTTATTTGATAGATCTTAAGCACAACACATATCTATCATGTATTCAAGCTTAAAAGAAGTAACTGATCAATAAGATTTAAAAAAAAAAATTAAATCTTGACAGGTGATCATGACTCGGACAGCGGATACAACAGTCCACTTCACCAACAAAATCATGTATCAGTTGCTACGCAGGTAGAACCTTCAAGTTGGACAAACAATACTTGTGACAGTGTAGACACAGGCAGACAGCACGAGCCTGCCACCAGTTCATTGGCTGGGTCAAGCAGCATTAGTCAGACCAAGTCGGGTGAAGATCTGAGACCAGATGGGGTTAGAAAGAAGAAAAAGAGGCAGAACAGAGAACAGAGGGATGCCAACCGCATGCTGGGGTCCAATACAAAACTCTTGTCGAGGTCATCATCGTCTATATCATCCTCAGGCACTAAGCCAGATGACGACGATGATGAGAAAATAGATCTTCACTCCTGGACAGACTTTCCTCCAGTGTCCCCTCGCTTGTCTGCCCCTGTCAGAACCTCAAATCAGCCTGTGACGTTAACTATAGAAAGGTCTGCACATGAACCTCCTTGGTCCATTAAATTTTCAAGTGCAGATAAAACTAGGTCATCAGGTGGAGACAAGCAGGCATCATCTTCAGGGGAACACAAGGGAAGGAACAGACAGTCCCATGAAAAACCTGGGCTTGCCACAGATACTGCCAAAACTGGCAACCCTGAGCAAGGTTTTGCTGGACTCAATCAATCTACAGAAAGAAATAAAAACTCAAAAGCTGGGGACGTAAAAAACAAATTTAAAGGTCAAGCGAAAGACCCAGCCTGTGAACCAGTGCCAGTAACCAGGGCGGGGACAACTACAACATTCTCATCGACTGTGACAACGACCACGGCGTCCACGGTTACTACCACTGCATCAACAACTCTCTCAGTGGCTTCAAGTAAAGCTTATGCCTCACAGTTGACTGGTGGAGACCCCTATCAGTCGGCCCCAACAGGAGCGAATGATTACAGAAACAAAGGTGAGCTTCCCTTTCCTTACTGTCAAGTTAGTCCAAAAAATATATTCGGCAATTATTATTATTATAGCTTTTATATAGCGCTACGTTCATGCTTATAGCATGCTCAGAGCGTTTTCGTTCAATCTCATTTGTGGACCAGTGGGGGGGGGGGATCTAGGAGTTTGTTTTCCGTGCTGCCTTTTGGCGCTCAGTAAACACAATTCTGCCCGAGTCGGGTGTCAAACCTCGAGCCCCCTTCTAGGTAGCCAAGCCAAGCTCAAGCCGCACTTAGCCTCTCGACCACGCTTCCCAATTCTGTGTCCCTATATGAGGCTAAAGCAATAGTATTAGTGAAACAACCATCTTCCTTTAATAAAAGTAAACAAATGAGCCTCGACAACCTTCTCTGGTCTCCTTAAATAGTATTTCGGGAACTCGTGAGTGAACAAGAAAATTATTGGCCAGGATGTCACTGAAGACACACACACTCTTATTTTTGACAGTGTAACTAGGATTGATCTAGATCAGTGTTTCCAAATCTGTGTTATACAGAACCCTAGTTTTCCATGAGGCCAGACTAAGTCTTCCATGAATTACTGGAATTATTAACTAGTAATAATAAGTAAATTAATCTCTCCAAAAAATAATTATACTGAGAATGTGCAAAGTGTTCCTTTAAGGAAAAGGTTTGGGAACCACTGATCTAGATTGAGCTAAAAAGGAAACTCGTGCTCTCCATTCACTTGCATTTATTTTTCAGTGTTTTTTTTTCCTGTATTGTAGTTTTAGGATTATTTCCCCTTTTGCTCTGTGACATTACACAAAACCCTCATTAAATTCACTGGTTTGTTTAGTTAAATGTTTAATATTCAAGAGCTAACTAGAATAATAATAGCTCCTCCTACTTGGGTGAAGATGAGCACAGTCTTTTGAACTAGAAGATGACTGTGGAGTCCAATCTTTTATTTGAAAAGCTGACCCCCACGCAAGATACAGGAAAGTTGCAATGTCGCTCTTTGCTTTTTGTTTTTATTCTTTGCTGATGGCTGTCCTTTTTGCCTCATAGATAGTGTTGAAGAGAGCTGTGGAGGGATGAGGAGGGATTGAGCGCTAGTTATATCTGTTTGACTGAAAATTAAAATTAAAGCTACTAGTCTTTTATGTGTTAGCATATTTAAAAAGGCTGGGCTTGTAAGTCAATGTAAATATTTAAAATCGTTAAGTTCATGAAATAGCTCTTCTAGACTGTAAAGAGCTTGTAAGACATTGGTAGGAATGGAGGCAGCACTATAATTGTCTTTGTTTAATGTTACTCCACTGCCTCATGCCTGGTATAGCTTTAATTCTCTTTCATTTAGATGTTACATTCATCTTTCAGCATTTCTCGTGCAATATAAAGTCTTGAATCCTGTTTTAATGTCTGTATATAGATTACGCATGAATAGCTATTGAAAAAAAAATATTTTGAAAATTCAGTGCAATTAGTAGCAACAGATTTTAAAAAAATCAATTTTTATAATGACTTTGTTAGACTGGATGTTGGATTCAACCCAATTTTAAATTCATCTATCTTCCTTCTATATTTTATTTAATTTAAAAAAAAAAAGATTTTATGATGAGAGAAATAATTTATTTTTTGATTTCAGTATTAGCCCCACAGCAATCAGTATTACCTGTCTACCCAAGTGACCCTTCTATCAGGTCTTATGCAAACATTGCACAGGGTATACGTTTGTCTTCGCCAAATGCCAGCCAACCCCCTAGTCACCCTGTTACTTTTCAAAACGGACTTTTCCCGCCCCCACTTTTCCCAGTTGTTCCAGTCCAGCCTTTTCCTTTCTTTCCTGGCGCTGCCTTATCTCAGCCCCCTCCAGCCATTATTTCCTATGAGGGGCACCACGCCCCACATTTTGCTCTGGAGCCTGCGACTTCTATGAACTATGCTGCCCAACTCAGAGCGCCAGTTTTGAGCTACGACACATCGCCCAAAGTCAATACATTTTCTGCCGGCAGGGGCCGGTTGAGATCCAACTCTGGCCCTGGTGGGGATAGACCAGGCGCCTGCCTCAATCAAAGTAACAGTCAGACTATATATGGTCCCGCCAACTCTGACCAATTAGCTGAGGGCCAAAATGAACTGAAAGAAGGAGAGGAGAAAAAGAAACGCAGGCGGCGGCGGAGGAGAAACAAGTCTAAGCAAAATGAGGAGGAGGAGGATGGAGTTGCTAATAGCTCACACTTGTCTCAGACAGTCTCATCTGACACGACACTTCACTTTGAAGATGTCGATGAGTTTCCAGATCTCATGCCCTCTAAAGGGGCATCAGAGGATACCTGGGCAGTAAATGAACGATCAACTCTGTCTGGCACATCACTGTCGTACAGTGATATAATTAAGTCGGTAAGTTTTATTTTACTATGGAACTATAGTTCACATTTCTTTTTCACACTAAATGAAAACATAAATAATTTATTTTTCCTCATTAGTGATTTCTTTTGGGTACTGTCATATTGGACTCCAACTTTTACAGTTTACAATGACCAAAAGTTTCCCCTTTCAGACCTTGTGATCTATAGAGAAGATGATGTAAAGATCATCTGTTTCTGTGGCTCTCGGTTCATGAGGGTGTCATGTGGCCAGCACAACAACCAACTGTCTTTACTTTTCCACAACTTATGTCAGGTACTGGGTGAACTAAGAGGTACCCAAAGATCCCGAAATTAAAAATGACCAAAGACTGTACATAGTTTACACCTTCATGCCACAACTTACTTAGACTTAAATCCTCCCTTGCCTTTCGGCACAGGCCGGTAAACTCTCTCCACAGAGATCAGTCATAGATGACTTCCACAACCTCTTCCCAGCTGGTGCCCATTGATTTGAGGCTTTCTAAGAAGATGTGATGCCATTGTATATGTGGATAGCCATGCTTTCACGTTCCTCTTGTACACTTTCATGTCACAACATAAGAATAAAACAAAGTTGCATTGTGGTCCGTGGGGACAGGTGACACAAGTTGCCTCCCAAGTGCCAAGCAATTATATGAACTGAATGGTTTACATATGTTCTGGTGTTGATATAAGTATAAAAGTTTGAGTGCCAGATGACACTGATGTCTTGATAAGATTGTGCGATCAGACAATATGTTATGATTTGTATACAGTTCTCCGTTACACAATTTCTGAATTCTCAAACAATTTAGTGATGCCGGAAATACTACTATAAAGTATGAACTCAAAGCTGAAATCTTCTTTAAATTAAATACAAAGCTTTAATTCAGGAAATAAGAATCACTTTGATTATACACACACAACATAAATGTACAATACATTGTAATTTAAATTCTTTTACTCTAGTTGTCACAAATGAATGTGTCTGTCCTCTAAATACTACCTCTTCCTCTTTGTAGTAGCACATACAAAATTGTTAGAGCTTATGGAAAAAAATATTATTATTTATTAAAATAAATTTGTCTTTACTTGTCAACAGTACAACCATGACCTTGCGCTGCTACAATCTAAAAACAAACCCAATGCAACAGTTGCTTTATGTTACATGACATATCCATCCATCCCAGTGGTGCTACAGCCCATGGAGGGCTCTGGCCTGCTGGAACACATCCTTCCATTCAGATCTCTCCTTGGCCTTTCGTCTCCACGCCCTAACCCCAAGCTGTAGCAGATCTGCTTCCACATCATCAATCCAACGCATTCAGGGTCTGCTTTTGGGTCGCCTGCCTCTTATCTTAAATTTAAAATCCAGCCTACACTGCTATCCACATTGAAGACTCTTGGTTATGGAACTCTTACAACTCACACACCTTAACCATATTAAAATAGATTGTTCTGTTTAAAAACAAAGTCTGTTTTTTTTTTGTTTTCCATCTTTTTAGTAGCTTGAAAATGTATTCTCCCTAAATATAAAAAGTTACACATGTTCCTTTTCATGTCTCAAGTCATTTTCAAAAGCTGGAAGCCAGAGCAGACCTCAGTCCTTAACAGGCTCCTGTCTATCTGAAGAGGATGTGGGTGCCAATGAGGAGGGCAACAGCAGTCGAACAGGTAAACAGTTTACTGCTTCAAGTTTTAATGGAGAGAGAACCATTTAATATAGAATGTCCTTGTTTTTAAATCTGATAGTTCAACAAATTCATTTTGAACCAATGATGTTTTCTGGGGCTTATTTTGTTGTCACCTGGCCCTTTACAAATCAAAATGTGCATTTACATATCTGAATCTCTCATTTTGAACGTCCTATTTATTTAAAAGTGATAAATCAGTAGATAGCAATTACAGCATTCTTTTGCCTATACAGTATACATACTAAACTTTTTTAAATAAAGACTTTTTTTTTCCTTTTAAATCTCCTTATCTAGGGTGTTTCTTTTTGTTTGGTTTCAAGTAAATCTTGTACTGGTATTATGTTAAAGCTCTGAACACTTACCAAAAATAAAGTGGACTTTTTGTTTCATCATATGTCAGGAGCCAGCTCAGAGTCCAAGCGAGCTAGAAAAAGGAGGAAGCGCAGAGAACAAGCCAACAAGGCAGCCGAAGCTGAGCTGGCAGAAATTTCACTGGAGCAGCAGTGGCTGAGGGAAATGGGACTGAAGAAAGCTGTTGGCCAGGGTCTCAGCAACAAGCCCTTGCCAGGTGTCATCACGGACACTGTGGTGGTGAATGAAGCCAAAAAGGCCGCTGCAAGTAAAGGAGGCGGCAAGAAATCCCAGCAGCCTATAGCCATTGACATAGCAGCCATGATTGATGCCATACAGGTACCGGTACATTTAATTACATAGCTGCTTTTTTTTTTCTTTTAAGTTTGAAAAAGCTACATATGTGCAGAAGAAATGTTTATCTTTTGTTTTATTTATTTGTAATTAGCAAGCATTTTAAACTAATACTTGTTTTCATAAGGTTAAGAAGTTTTAAGTGTTTCTAAAACAAAAGATTTACTTTGCGCAGACCATCCCCCATTCTATTACATAATATTCTCTCAATTTACTACCTTATCAACAATGAATACTCTCATCAGATAGTTAAGCAAGCTTATCATAGATTATCACTGTTGAACAATGATAAGTTTGAATATCTTGATTCTTTGAGAGGGAATACATATATATCTGGACCTAACTTCTTAGTTATAAGATTTCTTCCATTCCAGAGTATGATTAGCAATGTATATTTGTCTATAAATTTTTCACCAAGTTTTGTCCTCTGTATTTGATCATTGTTAAGCTTTAATTAGTTGTGAAGTCTTGAAAGAAATAGAGGGCTGAATGATTACTGTACCATTATTTCAGTCAGGGCTTTCCTTTCCTTACATATACACAGCTGCTAAAAAAAGGGCGTAGAGCAGAAAACCAAATGTTTCAAATAGTGAGTTATTATAACTTACACATGTCAACTAATCCAGTAGACAGTTTTCTTAAAGACATTTAAGGTTAATTTGATTAAACTAGTTTCTGTTGTCCATTGTATGTGTTGCTCTCAGTAAAGAATCTAAAAAAAAGTTGAGTGATATAATTTCTGTTGTTGATGCTGATAATATTATGTGTTAAAGATAGTTGTCATCAAAGAACCTTAAACATATTTCTGTTGTTGATTGTATGTGTTGCTGTCAGTAAAGTATCTAAAAAAAAAGTTGAGTGATATAATTTCTGTTGTTGATGCTGATAATAAATATTATGTGATGAAGATAATTGTCATCAAAGAATCTCAAACACTTGAGTGGATTATTTCTGTTGCTGATGATATTATGTGATGAATGTAGTTGTTGGCAAAGAATCTTAGTTATAAGATTTCTTCCATTCCAGAGTATGATTAGCCATGTATATTTGCTTTTTGTCCCCTTTAGAAAAAGCCTCCCCCATCACAGCCTAACACAGCTCCCAGCAAACACATTCCGAATCAAGCCAAGGGAGGCAAGAAGGAGAAAGGCTCACCAGGCAGCAGTATGCCAGGGAACATGCTGGACTCCTCAGCTCCCGTACAGAAGAGAGGAAAAGAGAGAGAAAGTGGCAAGGCCAAGAAGCCCAGTCCTCTGAAGAAAGTCATACTGAAAGAGAGAGAACAGAGGAAGAGATTGAGGCTGTTAGATGAAGACCCTGATACAGCGAACTTAGACTCTGTTGGGTAAGTGCGCACTTTAAGGGTAAATCATTTTGTGTCTCCATGCTGCTTCAGCATGTTTTGGGCCCTCATTTCATTTGTGGGTATTTGTTGGGGAGGAGTTTCTCTGTTGCCCTTAGCTTGTCAGATGCACTTTAGCTCAAGTTAAAAATGTAGTTACATCTGCAAAATTAGTTACATTGGTATAAATAGTAGCTTAAATAGCCATATAATAAGAAGTAATTTTATTTAACATTCCTGTAAACATTCAGAACATCTAAATTATTTGCTGCTTTTTTTTTTTTTTTTTTGTTCTCAGCGCTCCTGGAGTTGGGATTGTTGGTGGGGAGAGTGAACTGAGTCAAGATGGTAAGTTGTACAAATCGAGGCCAGCTTTACTGGCAACCAAGGCACTTTCTATTTATTAACTCTTAATCTCCGTAATTATTTTCCATGTTCTGACAGAGTTGTTCATTTTTCAATTATACCTTCTTATGAACTTCAATAACATTTTTGTTTGTTATCATAAAACATTACTTTTGGTATAGATTTATAGCAGAATGAATGCTCTTTTTATATAACACAAGTTATACTTTATAAGTTATACTTTAAAAAAATTAAAAATTAATTTAATTTAATGGGTTCAAATCAGCGATGGTATCGTTAATTAAGAGAGTTAATTTTGTTTTCCATGCATAGTTTATTGGAAATTCAAAACTAAAAATATGGATTTAGTCGTTATTTTTCTCTACTTTGTGTAGAATTAAGAGTTGTTTTACAATGAAAAAAAGCTTTATTGTCTGATTTGTGCTTCAGGCTGTTGTTACAATGTTCTTTGGTTGGGACCCTGACTACTTCTTTTCCCTGCCATTCTGCAGGAGTTTAGGCTCGGAAGAATGTTCTGAAACTTATAAAACAAAACAAAGAATTAAGTTTTACCATGTAGAGAATTCAGTTTAGTTCTGCAACTGCTGCTATTGAGTTCCTGCAGCCTAAACTCATTCTTTCATGGGAGCTAGGCTGGTTCAGCCAAAACCAATCGTTATTGAAGGCATGAAAACTGACCTGCAATGTCACAACCTGTGGGCATTTTAGACCAATAGCTCGTTGCCATGTCGCACAGACCTGTGATATGGCAACAAGCTATCGGTATAAACTGCCCGTAGGCTGTGATGTTGCATTTCACTGTTCAATCCTTGTATAACAAAAGGTCTTGATTCAGCCCCCTCTTAACTAACTTTTTGATCAGTTAAATGTTGTAGAAAGGAAAGAGAATTATTTTATATATCTTCAACTTAATTGACAGGATGATATTTCATTTCTATTATTTTTTTTTAATGAAGCAGAGATTTAAAATAATTGTTCAGATACTATATACTATATTAACCTTAAAAAAGAGATAAGAAACGCTATTCAGTTGTTGTTTTTTTCATTAACAGCACTGAGTTCTAAATCAGAAGTCTCAGATGGAGGCGAGGAGAGCGGTGCAGCCGAACTCTCAGCTGACCTTTCCCCAATCAGCCAGACTTCACCAATCTCCATGTCTCCTGCCTCACCTGGAAACTCAGGAGTTAATTCCCCTGTGACTGGATCCATAGGGCGTGATCCTGTTCTGATGAAGATACATAGTCGCAGATTCAGAGAGTGGGTATCTTTTAGTGCTATCATTGACTTTTCAAGCTTAGTAATTGTAATGCCTGTCATTGTAACTGAATTAGTTACCTTTGTGGTGGGTTTTAGTAAAGTCTTTTTGCTTTCCCTATGCTGTTATCAGGAGAGCTTTGTATTTCTACACAATCATATGACATAAGCGGACTCAGAGGGGACACTGTTAAAAATAAAAGAAACAATAAGACAATGAATAAATACTTTTCTTTTAATATAAAGTAAATTTGAGTTGAGGATGTTATGTGGTCAGCACAAAGACCAACTGCTTTAACAGTTCAAGTTCCATATAAAGCTGGAGAAACTCAAGAATGCTGTAAGGTTTCACACAAAAAACAACAAAACTCTCACTTTAAAGAGATACTAACTCATGACCATCAGTTCAGATAAGTGACACCACCATACGTAGAGAATAGGAAAACATTTTACTTTTTTTTTTCAAAATGTTGTTACACTAATTGATCATTTGATGTATTTAAAATGTATTTCATTATAAGGAGGTGCGGTGGCTGAGCGGTAAAGCGCTTGGCTTCTGAACCGGGGGGTCCCGTGTTCGAATGCTGGTGAAGACTGGGATTTTAATTTTGGGATCCTTAGGTGCCTCTGAGTTTACCCAGCTCTAATGGGTACCTGAGATTAGTTGGGGAAAAGTAAAGGCGGTTGGTCATTGTGCTGGCCACATAAAACTAGTTAACCATAGGACACAAAATCAGATGACCTTTACATCATCTTTCCTATAGACCAGACCACAAGGTCTGATAGGGGGAAATTTACTTTTTTAACTTTTTATTTCATTATAAATATTTGTAATATATTTATTATACATGAAACAGATGACCTTAACATCATCTGCCCCGTAGCACGCAAGCTCCTAAAGGGGAACTTGACATGAAATTCCAAAACGTCTTTCATGAAGAAAGAAGTCACTGCACATTAATAGAAGCTGTTGAACTTTTTGTCTACAGAATTATTTTTCACATTGTTGTGGAATTATTTACGTTGTAGATTTGTAATGCCCTACCCAGGTTCTCCAACACCAAGAGAATCTTTTCCATGTCTTTATTGATTTCAAGAAAGCTTTCAATCGAGTATGGCACGGGGCACTCTTGGCGACAATGGAAAAATATAACATTAACACAAACATAACCAAAGTTATCCAGAAACTATACAAGGATGCCACCAGTGCAGTGTACTTCAACAACAATATTGGGGAATGGTTCAAAACCACAGTTGGAGTAAGACAAGGCTGCCTCCTTTCACCAACACTCTTCAATATCTTCCTTGAAAGAATAATGGAAGATGCTCTCGAAGGATTTGAAGGTACTGTAAGCACTGGAGGAAGAAAAGTTACAAACTTGCGCTTCGCAGATGACATTGATGGCCTAGCAGGGACAGAAGACGAACTAGCCGACCTAGTGATGCGCATTGACAAGACTTCAGTAGCTTATGGCAAGCAAGTAAATGCAGAAAAAACCCAAATTATGACCAATAGTCAACAGGGCTTTACAAAGGCCATCAGTATTGGAGGCGAAAAGCTAACTAGCGTTAGCAGCTTTAAATACCTCGGAGCTATTGTCTTGGATGAGGGAACAAAGCCCGAACTAATGGTCCGAATAGCACAGTCCACAGCAGCCCTTTCTAAACTTAAGTTCATATGGAAAGACAAAGGCTTAGCCCTCGGCACCAAAATCAGACTGATGCGCTCCCTGGTCATGGCCACATTTCTATATGTTTGTGAGTCTTGGACGCTGACTCCAGAGCTAGAGAGGAGGATCCTAGCAATGGAAATGAGATGCTACAGAAGGATCCTAGGCATCACATTTAAAGACCGCATCACAAATCAAGAGATTAGAGACAGGGTTACTGCAGCGATCGGACCCCATGATGACCTGCTAAATATTGTGAAGAAAAGAAAGCTCAAAATGTATGGCCATGTAACAAGATCTTCGGGACTTGCCAAGACCTTCCTCCAGGGAACAGTACCAGGAAAAAGAAAAAGAGGTAGACAGAGAAAGCGGTGGGAAGACAACATCAAAGAATGGACAGGCCTACCATTGAAAGAGGTTTTAAACAGGGCAAAGGATAGAGAGGAATGGAGAAAGATGGTCCACAAGTCTTGCTTGGTGCCCCAACGGTCTACCAGACTAAGGGATAGGTAACAGGTAACCCAGGTTCTACTGCTGTTGCATATTTTGTTTCAAAGACAAGTTTTATTTATTCAACCTGATTTGATTCGCAGATACTGCACACAGATACTGGATAAAGAAATAGATCAGTGCTGTGCCTCTCTGCTCCAGGACTTGGTCAAGTTTCAAGACAGAATGTACCACAAAGATCCAGTCAAAGTAAATTTTTTTTTTAGTTCTTATGTAGAATGTATCATTCTAGATGCATGAGTACCACATGTAATGCTTCTAATCTAAATATTCTTCATGCATTTATTCTAAATATTCTTCATGCAT
>JADKLZ010079391.1:13006110-13025553 GCA_021533235.1 Biomphalaria straminea | reverse complement strand
GCATTTAATCTAAATATTCTTCATGCATTTAATCTAAATATTCTTCAGGCTTTTAATCTAATCTTGTTGCTGGGCAAGGAAAGATTGGAAATCAATTACATTTTCAGCCATGGCCATTGATTGTCATATTTGGAATATTTTTTTATTAAAGAAAATATTGAAGCAATGTCTTATTAAAAAGCTAAAGTTTAAAAAAAAAAAGAAGAGTTTTGAAGATGTTTACCATATAAAGAGCTATAGGCTGAGATAGTCACATTTCTTTTCAACTATATTGTCCAGGCAAAATCAAAGAGAAGAGTTGTCCTTGGTCTAAGGGAGGTCACCAAGCATTTAAAATTGAAGAAGATCAAGTGTGTTGTCATCTCTCCAAACCTGGAAAAAATTCAGTCTAAAGGTAAAATGCTTCATATGTTTCCTGTCAGACTGTGGCCAGGTTAAATTTTACTGTAGTTATTGTTCTGAATCATTGAACTATTATATGCAAGCTGCCATCTCAATGAGAATATCACAATGTATACCAATTATCTGTTCCCCATTGAATGTGAAGCATGTTGTAATAAAAAAATATATATACTGGAACACAAGCGATGAAACAATCATTCAAACATTAATGAATTGAAACAATAGCTTCTTGAGATGCAATGGTTCAGTAGAATAAAATTAAATTTAATGATAGGACAGAAGACTTGTTTTACATTAGAACCAAACTTATTAACTGACTGACATCCAGTTATTTTTATTTACCTATTTAAAATTTTCATGTAGAGTTGTGCACCGCACTTGGAACCCTAAGGCCAGCAAAAGTGTACAAGAGCTCCCCCTCTCACTGGCCTGAATGATTTATGTACACCTCACTTACACTGTTCCGTCTGGCAGAGGGGTCAGACTCTGGGTTAATCTTAGTATCCTTCATTGGAATAGTCCACGTTTTGTAATGGCTTCTCTTCCCTCCTGTCCACTCGTATCCCTAACCCTAAAATAGATACATTCACATGCATGAACTGTGGTAAAGTTTGCCAAATCCAAGGTTGGCTTGTTTAGACCACTGCATATTTTGCCCCTATTCAAAGATAAACCGACACCGGTAACCCATCTAGGCTCATTCATTGTCTTTTAAAACAGAAGAATCCATTTTTATCTAGTTACAATATTACATTCTTTTGTTTGTTTGTTTTTTTGCATGGGAAATATCCTGAACTTAAACAGAATTTATTTGTAAAACTGTTCTGCTATTTCAGGAGGCCTTGATGAAGCTCTGAACAATATTCTTAACATGTGCCAAGAACAAAGTGTTCCTTTCGTCTTTGCATTAGGACGGTGTGCCCTGGGCCGGGCATGTGCCAAGCTTGTTCCTGTCAGTGTTGTGGGCATATTTAACTATGAAGGCTGTGAGGTCAGTACCGCTAGTGGTCACGAATGCAAACCTAGTTATCATAAAAGAAATATTGATAATTTTTTTTTTAATTTAAGAACGTTGGAATAGATTTGTATTAAGGGGGTGATGTGGGATGTTTTGATGTTGAAAAAAAGCAGATCTAATATTTTATCCAACTCTTAGAAGATAGTTTTTAAAAGTAGTGCTTGTGATTTTGAATGTATTTTTCTTTTTTTTTGATGGACTTTCCATATGTTTTATTAACAAATTAAGTTCATTTTGAGTGTGCTATTTATTTATAACAGATACCCATAAATAATCATTATTTTAATTAATACTTTTATAACTTTGTCCTGCACAGCAAAAGTACAACAGCCTTATCTCTTTGACTGCCACCGCAAGAGCCGCCTACGATGAGATGGTTCTCGCAGTGGAAAAGGAGGTATCCGAGTACCCAGCGTCTCAGACATCCAGCATTGGTGGGGTGCCAGGCCTGTTTGCAGCTCACATGGGGCATTCAAGGACTCCTTCTGGATGCAGCGCCATCTCCTTCACTAGCTCCATATTGTCGGAGCCGATCTCTGAGAATTTTCCTCACGCAGAGCCAGAAGTAGATAGTAAAGTAAGTAGGTCATCTCTGAGAAATTGTTGTAAAATTAGTTGATATAAATATACATATATATTTTTTTTTCATTCCCAAAATCTAATGTGAATAATGCCATCTGCTTTAAAATGAGTAGATTCTTCTCCTGATTATAAATAATATTTTTATTTTGCTTGCAATTTGCATTTCATCACTTTCTATTTGTTTTATCTCTAAGGGTTACGAGATAGTGAGGGATGCCGCAGGGAACATTGTACACCCACCCAATGGCCATGACATTGATGACGGCAATGAAGCCGATATAGAGGACTTTGGGGAGAAGGTAAGAAAGAAGAAGATGGGCAAGAACCCCAACTGCGTGAGGTTTGGAGATCTTGTCGGCTCAGAGGCTGAGAAAAATGACGACAAAGAGGGTAGCGATGTGACCGCCGGGAGGCTGAGCCGCAATGTGAGTGAGTCAACATTGACGGCAGACGAGGTCAGTCTGCGAGGCCAGTTCAACAAATTGGAGGACCTTAATGACGAAGGAAGTGAAAATGAGGAGGATGAACGAAGGAGAGACATTGAACACATTGACTCTATACACAGTGAGAACTACAACCTAGGTCAGGAGATTCTCTCCCATCACTCCTCACTTCCACTCGAGCAGAGGTCAAAAGGGCAGCATGCGAGCTCGCCAAGGCCATCCCCTTTATCACCCTCTTCCCTCTCGGCTGTCTGCGGTAGTGACATTAGGCAGACGAGGCAGGACAGCGGGGGTGTGGACGAGTACATTGATGAGGACGAGGACAACAGAGAGGAGGAGGAGGAAGGTAAAAGTCACCATCGAATCATTGACAAAGAAAGGATAAAGAACTGGCTAGAGTCGCAGACTAACCTTATCACGGGAGATTGACCCTCAAACTTCTCATAGCTGTAAAAACAAAATAAAGCTCAAACTTTGTTGTTTTATTTTTATCTTAACAACTTTGGATTTGCTCCATACTTCTGCAGCTCAATATGATCCATCAAGATTAATGCTAGCCCTGGAAGCACATCCCAATATTCATTTTCAACTGATTTTTGGAACATGTTGATTTGTTTTCTTCGTCAACTACAACCCCCCCCCCTTTTTTTTTTTAACTTTAAAAAAAACAAACAACTTTTAATGATCATAATGTATTAAGTTTTCTAGTTTTTATTAGATATTGCTAACTAACTCTTCTATTGTTTTAGATTCTTCATATATATAATATTACATTGTTTTAGTTCTAGACCTTTTGTTTTCTATAAAAGAAACTTTTTTTTTTTTTTTACTAGAGTGAACTGTTAAAATGTACACACTTGGACAATGGTTATCTGTTTAACCAGATTGTTTGTATTCTGTTCAAGCTTTACATATATATTAGACTTCATCCTATATTTTTTTTGCCTAGTTAGACTTGCACCAAACATATATTAGAATTCTGAATGTCTTGTGTGGCCCAGATAGACTTGCACAATGTTAATTTACTTTTTCTTGAGTGCTTATTAAATTTCAGTGATGGTAAGTAATGGGTTAGACTAAAAGTCAAAAAAACATATTGACAATGCAGAGTTAGTAATGTTGACTGGCTGAGGATGTGATCTGAACTGTCATTCGTGTTCTTAAGGTCCAGGGTTCAAACCCTGCCCACTATCATTCACCATCACCATCATCATTCTAAAGGTTTGGGATGTAATTATCTTAAGAATTTTTTATCTTTAAAATATTTTACAAACTATTGTCCCATACAATAGAAATTATAAGAAATTAACCCTAACTATGTTATTCTGAAATTCTCTGTCAAAAAGTTGACAGTAACTAGTTAGTATATTGATGCAAGAATCAGAAACCTTGTTCTGCTTTCATGATGGGGGTGGTATCCTCCAGTCCTACAAGGAATTACTTCCTACTAGTTTATGATGTAATAGTAGACGCCACTTTGCTTGTAAGAGTAAAATGCTAATCATTAAAAGTAACAAAAAAAACTAAAACAAAACCTACTTACCAGTTACTCAGAATAAAAATTCAAAATATCTAGCAGTTTTAATAAATGCAAAGTTTTAATAGAATCCCTATAGTGATGAATTTTTTATAAAAAAATCGAACAAAGCATTAGGGTTTATTAAAACAAATTTTTACAAATCAAACAAGAGCATAAAACTAAAATGCTATTTAGCTTTTGATATGTTAGGTTAAAATATGCATCCTCTGTTTTGGAATTATTAACTCAAGAAAACAAGATTAGACTAAAGCCTTTAGTAAAATCACTATATTTTAAGATGCTTCTGGAGGGTAGACTAAAAAGTAAAGTAGCAGTAATACATAAAACACTGAAAAATAATTTACAAATAGAAAAACAAAAGCTCAAAGAATAATCAAAGACACACAGAGGGAAAGGCAATTTATGTTATTCTATGTATACCAATACAAATTCATAAAAATGCTCCTTCTTCGCTAGTACCATTACAGCATGGGTTGCATGAATCAACCATAAAAACCAACTATTTCGAGTTGGTTAGTGGTTAACATGCATGACTAGATTGACACATGAAATGATTATGATGTAATTATCTTCTCTTTTGAAGTAATGATGTAATTTATAAGAGTTTTTTTTTATATTGTTTGCTATGTTTTTATGCAACATGTCCAAAACTATATTGTAGTTGTGAAAAAAAAAAGCATTAGTGTGAATGTGTTTCTCAGGTGATATATGTAGCGGAAAGTACAATAGAATGAGTTCATGGCAGATGTGCTACATTGGACTACATGATTCCGTGTAGGAACTCTATGCGTGGGTTTATCTGGGTTTATCATTCGCTGTTAACACAGATTGTTTTTAGATTAGAAAAAGAAGTAGCACAATTCCCATGACATAATTTGTCATAGTTACATTCATCTGATGTCTAGATTGTTGATTGAATGATTCATCCAGTCATATTATTTCACAAATTTTATGTTGTGTTTTTGTCAGGCTCATCCAAAAGTTCAATTCTAAAATTGTATTTTCGTACATGCTATTCTGGTTAAACTGTTCATCCAAGGAATGTTATTTCTAATGGAATGCATGATGGTATTTCTATAATCATTGTCCAATGGGTGTGACTTTGTACAATTAAATAATCTATTCTATTTACATTTTATTCATTTTATAGTAAATTTTATAGTAAATTTCAATATAAATCAACATAGGGAATCAATTTTTCTTTGATTTTCATGAATGTTTATGAATCAGATTTTTCAATTACAGTGAAATGCTTGAAAATAAAATTGTAAAAGATGTGTGAGCTATGTGTACTTTTAATGAAATAACATGTTGGTAATTATTGCACCCACTGTCTTATGGTAGTTAGTGAACTTTTATTCTAGTACATTACTGTAACATTTGACAAAGTTTTCACAATGTGTCCAGTTATTTTGTCTTTTAAACCTTTTTTTTTTTCTGCAAGACCCATAAGGTATATTAAAGAGAGGAAAATGACCCACTGTTTCATTATCCCATCCGTGTTTAACAATAGTAAAAGAAGCTGGTCACTATCAGCATATCAGTGAAATAATGCTTGTCCAACAGTTGTACATTTGAGCAATATTGTGTTGTATTACTTTTTTGTATCTGCAGTCTATTTATGCCAGTGTCCTAACTGAAGACCAATTGTTGAGTAAGGCTACACTGGGAAACTTGTTGTGTAACAATTTCAGATACAAAATCATGCATAGTTTCCCCTTTTTGTTTTATAATTCTTTTGCCTGCGACTCAATTTTGTAATCAAGTCATTCTTTATGATAGATTATTTTTAGAGGTCAAATTTTTATCTGGAGTATTTTGGTTTTTTTTTTACTGTTTGTGCTACAACTTGTGTATACAAATAAGCTCATACATAATGTAAATAGTGTCTTCAAATTTGAAAGAATGTGTGTATGTGTGTGGATGGAATTTGAACTCACCAAACATATCCCAAACAACTTTGTTGTAATAATTGCTGATTTTTTTTATTTTTTTTTGATGTAATGCCAAGAGATGAAACTTTTAATTTATAGCAAACCTTTTTCTAGTCAGGAGTTTGCCCTTTATATATTCCCAATTTAAGCAAAACAACCTCATATAACATTTAATAACAGCTCTTAAAATAACTTAGCCATTAGTAAGGATTTATGTTACCATGTTGACTCCACACATATTTGTATGTCCAGTCTTTTTTATGTGATGCATATAACTTTTGTTGATATCAATTATTAAGGAATGGGGATGTTAAGATGTTAATTGCTTGGTGGTTACTATACAGGTCTGGGGTTCAAGTCTTGGGAAGGCTGTTTTTTTTCCCTCATTTCATTTGGACTGAGGTTCACCCAGCTCTTAGTTGCTGATTTTCCTTGATTGGGGAAAAGTTAGCCATGTCCCCTTATTTCTAAAGTCATGGCCTTGTTTTGGGGAAAAATCTGTCTGAGGAAAGTTTGTCACTGCCTTGATTGGTGCTTGGCTACCTAGCTCGGGATGCTTAATTTTAGTCATGATTCCCAGCATGCTCTATTGGGCACTTTTAAGAAAGTAGTAGCCTCCATCCCACTGAAAGCTTCTTCTCCTTGAGACCTATAGAATTTCCTAGCGACATTCATTAAATATATGAATGACCAAAAGGAAAGTGTTTCTTTTATTTTTGAAATGCCTATCAAGAATGCAGTTAGAACTATTATGAATGTGTGTCCTAGTCTCTTTTCAAGGAAACAGCTATGGGAAAAGGTTAGTAGAACATCAGCATTAAATGTCAGATAAGGATTATTCTCTCAGAAGCTGTTTCCATGTGATATTGGGATCTCATTGTTAAAATGACATCATTAATACAATATACTTTCTTGCATTGTTCTTGTGGTCAAAGTAATGGCAGGTATATGGTTCAAATGACTTAGGGCAGTGTTTCCCAAACTGTGTTCCGCGGAAGACGAGGCCTCAATAGGTTTTCTACAAACTACTGGAATAATTAACTCGTAGATGCCACCATATAGGGGACGCGGTGGTCGAATGGTTAAGCGTTTGGGTTCTGAACCTGAGGTCCTGGGTTTGAATCCTGGTGAAGACTGGGATTTTGAATTTCAAGTTTTTTAGGGCGCCCCAGAATCCACCAAACTCTAATGGGTACCTGACTTTAGTTGGGGGAAAGTAAAGTCGGTTGGTTGTTGTACTGGCCACATAACACCAAGCTTGTTAACCGTTGGCCAAAGAAACAGGTGACCTTAACATCATCTTCCCCATAGATCGCAAGGTCTGAAGGGGACACTTTACTTTTTTTTTTTTAGAGGCCATCATAAAAAAAAAATAATCTAAGTGTTTTGCTAAATAATCAGAGTGTGTGAAGTGTTCCGTGAAGGAAAAAGTTTGGAAAACAATGACATGAGCGTTTTAAGTAATGTTGTGCATTATATTTTTTGGCTAGTTAAATATAGAACTTGTTCTCTTTAGATGGTTAGGGGACTTTCTTTATCAATTTCAGACTCTACTTGTGTTCATATTTTTATAAAGCAAAATCCTTTGTTTATAAATCATACTAACAGTAGTTAGAGCATAGGAACCCAGTTACATCCTCAAAATATAATTTATAATAAATTAGAACTGTATGTATATGTAACAATATTTTTTAATCATTAATAGCTAGCTAGGCCCACAATAAGAAAAACACAAATGCACATTGGAAGTAATAAATGTCATTTGAAGTCTAGAAGTAAAAGCATTGAGTCTTATGAACAATTTAACTAAAAGTGGTTTTGAAATTTATTATCTCCCTTGTCTCTACATCATGCTCTTCTGACTTCTGAGTTAAGAAAGTGTCTTAAATTATGCTCATGTCTTAAGGATGTTTGAATCTGTGCATAAATGTTAATGGCTTAATTTATAGTAGCAAGGGTGTTGAGACTGTTGAATTATTGATTAAAGATTCTGTTTCTATGATGTGATTCATTTCAATGGTTGTTTAATTTCACAATTGTATACCTAACATTTAAAGCCTGCCTTCTGTTGTCTTAACTGTGATCTGATTATTGCCCTTTATTATTTTCAATATGTTATGTTTTGATACCATTTCGATCATTTTCTATTTGTATCTATTATTCTAAGTGTGCTGTGCTCTCAAGACTTTTTGTACAATTCCTAGATGTGCTTATTCACCTGAGATAAACTGAAACTAATCTGTACATTATTTTGTAGATTTATTTCTGTTGATTAAAACTTTGCCTACTGTCATAACATAATCAGTCAAAAGAAATCATTATATAAAAATATAAATGGTTTTGTAGTTCAGAAACTAATGTTGTTTCTTGTTTTATCATGGGGGGGGCCGCGAATAAAAATCTGTTGGTCACCCTATGTCACCTGATAGCCCTGTTAGTTTTACCCTATGGAGAACGGTGATCTTACCTTACATTGGTTTGGGGTGGGGGTGGTCTTCTGTGACCTCTTCTTTTCTATTCAACTTTTTTCACCTTTTTGGTAGTTCTATAAGTTTGAAAAATTTGGAACATCTAATTCCCCTCTACCCATTTTTTATTTAGTATTTCATGTTACCATTTGAGTTGCATTGCATAGGTGGATGTAGCCAATGGCTAACAGCAAGTGTTTTATCAGTTGTAAAAAGTATTTGGTATTTCTGAACTGAATAGCTTACTATTGTTGTTTATTCAATGGCATATTTTTCCCATTTTGTATTTTTATTGTTTATATATATATATATATATCTATATATAGATATATATAGATATATATAGATATATATATAGATATAGATATTAACATTGATTGCTAATATTGGTCACATGAAAATGTCTTATGTAGTTGATAGATTATAAAAAAAACAACAATCATTTAGAAAAAAAAATTCACCTCATATTTTAATATAAAAGTTACAACTTTGTTGAGAGAAGTGATTCGTCTGTAAGTCTTATAGCCCCTGGCTGCTCAGTACAGTCACAGTTTTTTGTCCTAACAAGGAGTTAGTTTGTACTCTAGGTTTTGAGGGAGTTTTAATGAGAAATTATTTTTGTTTAGTTCAATATGCTGTTTAGACACAGATTCTCCACACAAGTAAACATTTGTGTAACATGCAACAATACACTGTCCAGACATAACTACATAGTCTACACAAATAAATTAGTTTAGATAGAGGCACTGATACGTGTCTCTTCAGTGCACAGTCAATGTAGAGGCACTGTGTATCAGTGCACTGTCTAGGTAGAGGCACAGTATTATGTTTTATCAACTTTTCCTTATAATAATTTCTTTGCTTGTTGATGTGTTATGTGTTGATAGAAGATTGCTGTTATATTCCGTGTTGTTGTTCATTTGTGACTACATGTCATGTGATTCTCTTTTTCTGAATTTATAAACATAATATGCAAGCCATGAATTCATGTCTATAAAATTATTGAATATTTAAGCCTTAATAAACTATTTTTATCATCATATTTATTTTCAGATATTATTTTTTATTTGAATTCATTGAAATATTTAGAAATTACTTTTGTCTGTGCTGTCTCTGTGGCATTTTACGTCTCGAGAGACGATCTTTTCCCCTTGCACTTGCAAGCTCGTGTGTGACTAAAGAGACCGACCCTTGATACACAGCTGCGATCGCAGGTTGGGCATATGTAGTCACCAGGCGCCGTGCTATATAAACTGTATTGTAAACAAATACTGTTCGATTTGCAATGAGAGTTATCTATTTTTTAACTTACAACATAAGCAGTGATTATGATCTTATGTTATGGTCTTTAAAAAACATTTGATCAATATGTATGAATGTCAACAGCTGGGGTTGGCTAACTGGCTATAGAAGATATCACAACAGCTTTTTGATTTTTAAAAAAAAATCAAATATCTAGTCCGATCAAGTGTCTGACATTCATAAAAATACTCAGAACTTTTGTTTAGGAAATATTTTTTTTAATGCAATGGAAATGAGATGCTACAGCAGAATTCAAGGCATCACATTTAAAGACCGCGTCACAAACCAGGAGATTAGAGACAGGGTTACTGCAGCGATCGGACCCCATGATGACCTGCTAACTACTGTGAAAAAACGCAAGATAAATATCTATGGCCATATAACAAGATCTTCGGGGCCCGCAAAGACCTTCCTCCAGGGTACAGTACTAGGAAAAAGAAGAAGAGGCAGACAGAGAAATCGATGGGAAGACAAAATAAAAGAATGGACGGGCCTACCACTGAGAGAAGTTCTAATCAGGGCAAAGGATAAAAAGGAATGGAGAAGGACGGTCTACAAGTCTTGCTTGGTGCCCCAACGGTCCACCAGACTTAGGGATTGCTAACAGGGATAAAATGTTGAGTCTCTTTAATCTGTAATTAGTAGTTGTGATGGTTCAGGTATTCAGATGGCTATTCTTAATATTGAACATAATAATTAGTGATAAGTTGGTATCGTAAGACCATGATTGTAAACGTTAAACTACGCAAGTGAGTAGTTTTAATTGTTGCAAGATTTATCAAATCGCTAAATTTGGTGGCCCCCAAATGCAATTATAATATTTAAAAAAAAACGCACATTAATAAAATTAGGAAATTTATTTAAAACATTGGGCACAAGTTTCTATATTTCTTTTCTAAAAAGTATTGTTTTGAGTCCTGTGCGATGCCCCTCACCAATCGATGGCCCTTAGCGGCTGCCCAGTTTGTCTATGCCTAAGGCCGGCCCTGCTTGTCAAAGAGTAAATGAAACTAATATTGCTCAAGACATTCTTGGAAGGAGAGACCATCTATGGCGCACGTGAAGGTTGTCGTACGTCCAAACACAGACGTGGAGAACGTCGCCGATGACCATCAGGAGGAGGACAGTGACCACCAGAGCCACGCCCACACAGCCCAAGTTTCTGCACGACGGCCTGTCGTCGTGGGCGCTGGTCAGCTTGCGGCTGTAGGCCGACAACCTCTTGTTGTCCAGGTAAAGGGCTTCCCTGATATCGCTCAGGACCTCGTCGACCTGTTCCAACGTTAGGTTGTTGTTGTTGTACCAATGGGAGCTAGGAGACGTTGATGTCCCCGCCGGGAGAGAAGTCTCCGTTGATGAAACCGTGGTGTAGGCACTGGGTGAAGGTGATGACGCGTTGCCTGGGCTGGCGTGATAAAGCCTGTTACCGTTTAGTGGGAACTCACCAACACTTCTAACATGCTGACTCTGCAAATAAATAAAAATCCCTGGGTGAGTACTAGCACGTTTATCAATGTCAACAAAATTATAAAACTAGACATGATCCTAGGAATCACTTATAAAGACCGTATTACAAACGAAGAGATTACAAACAGGTTTAATACAGAATTGGACCAAGCGATGACCTGACTATCTTAAAAAAAAAGCGGAAACTAAAAACTCTTTGGTCATATCACAAGGTCATCAGGGCTCGCAAAAAACTTTTTTTCAGGTAACAGTACCAGGAAAAGAAGAAGAAGCAGACAGAGAAAGCTATGGGAAGACGATGTAAACGAATGGACGGGCCTGCCATTGAAATAAGTCCTATCCTAGGCAAAAGATAGAGAGGAATGGAGAAAGACGGTCAACGGATCTTGTACGGTTTTCCTACGGTTCAACAGACTAAGGGATAGGTGAAATGAGAGAATCAATTGATCTATCCCAATGGTAATTGCGCGCCCCTATTCCGACACACACACTATTGCACAGCTTTATCCAATGACACGGCTGTAATCAATGACAGCTTCATTTTGTATGGCCATAAGCCGTTTAGCATGGCGACACGGTCCGGATTATGCCCGCGGCCCCTAGGTTGTCCTCTCTGATCTTGATCAACTTTGAACTTGAGAATCAATTACATTTTTTCTTCCACGTTTTTGAGTGGCAGTAAAAAAAAACTCTATAGAATTGCATGAGGTAAATTGTAGTATCGATTCACAATTATGTGACTTAGAATTTATTTTTTTTCTCTCTAAAGTAGCGTGTATAGATCAGTTAAATCTCACTTAGATAAAATAAACAGATATCTCAAAGATTAAACTACAACTATGTGTACGCGGGATACACATTTGAGATCAAAAGAAAATCTGCTGCTGAGGACAAACGCAGACGACGGAAAGAAAATCTAAACCGACCACCTGCGGGCAATGGTTTTGCTTGCCATGGATGTGGCAACATATGTAGGTCACAGCTGGGGCTGCACAGCCATTGGGAAAACTGTATTCCTCACTAATCTTCGGACTCGAAGACAAGCCTTATTATTTTTTTAAAGGAGAACATACAACAGAAAATACAGCATGGGAACTTTCTAACAGATACCACGTCCACCTAGATTGAGTCATAGCGCACTAATCATGCAATAAGACGAAAGATGCGCTATGTAAATAAAAAACAACATTGAAAAAGCCTTAGTTGTTTACTCGTAGAAAATGTAGAGACTGGAAAAATCTGGCTGCCATCAGTTGCATTCAACAGCTAAACAAACTGTTGTTAAAAAACAATATTTCAGCCCACTTTCTATTACCCTTTCACCTTTTTGCATTACATTTCAAATTTAATCATACTTTTTCAACAAAGATTCCGCATTCCATATGCTAGGACAAATGTGTGCAAATGCTCCTTCTTCGCTAGTGTTATTAGTATTGTTCCATGATTAGAGCATGGAATGGGTTGCCTGAGCCAGGTAGGAAAACCAGTGACTTGGCAGAATTTAAGTCATTGGTTAACATGCGTGACTAGATGCATGATGCGTAGGGAGTAATCTTCTTTTTTGAAATAACGGCTTTATTTTATAAGATAAGAGAAGAGAACGTGGGCGAAGATATAGACTTGTTTGCTGTTTTAATTCAAACTAGATCTCGAAGGGGCATAACTGCATGAAAGCCATCTAACTTACCAAGTGGTCCACGCCAAGAGTCGTACAAAAGGATGCAGACTGAATATTGCCAAGCAAATAAGCCCCAAAGTAATTGGACTCGTTACTACGAAGACTATGGTGACCTGGACTAAGCCTGTTAAAGAACAAAAACAAAAATAGTATAAAACTAGCAGGCTACCGGTAACATGAAAATAAGAGTCGAGCCCTACTTCAAATAATATAGTAAACCGATTGACATACAGGTCTGTACGACGTGACCATAGACATATATAAATATAGACTGGAAATAGGAAGTAACTTCATGCAACTTGAAAACATGTATATCTATTAAATTCGGATTTCCGAATTATGAAAACTTAAAAATTGCATGATCTTCAGTCTTAGAGATTAAACAAAATTTATAGACATAAATACAGTACACAGAATTGCAATTCACAAATTTTCACTTCATAAAACTCTCTTATTGGCCAGTCTATATTCATTTATGTCTATGGACTTGACACTGACAACGAGCTATTAGTCTCCGCTGCTCACAGGTTGCGACGTCGCAGGTCAGTGTTCATGCCTTCCATAACAAATGGTCTCGATCGAACCCACGATACTCGCTTTAATTAGCGCGGCATTTTATTCAATTTTCCAGACGTACTACCGTGTGCTCAATTTTAGATTGAAATAAAAAAAAATTCCCTTGTGCTTTTTATTACGTCTCATTTTTTGACAATCTTTCATCATTTCACCATGAAAAAGTGAAAGCAAATAGAAGGAATAGGAAAACAAAAACAAAATAACGTAAAAAAAATCAGTTTCTCCTTCATGGGGGTCTCTAACTTCTTCTATTTATTTCTTGTAATGCTTCATGAATGCAATAACAACATTTGAGACTTGTACGGGAATTTCCGCTGAGGCCGTGTGCAAAATTAAAAGACATAATCCAAATTTAATTTTAAGTTCATTGCATATCAGAGTTTTTTATGTGTGGCAAGTTAGGTAGTTTGTTTTTTCCAAAAGATATACATATGTCGTCAAATTTCGAGGAAAATCGTTACAGCCATTGTTTTTTTTTTACTCATTGGCGGCTGGATTGCCGCTAATTCAGCTAATGACCGGCAATTTAAAAAATAACAACAAAAAAAAATTATGTATTTTTATCATGATGCTATTTGCTATTTTTAAAATACCGAGATCAAAATCTGTTGTGTCCAGCTTAACAACTTGGGTTGTCGCTGTAAGTTTTACTGTTACAGCCTAGGCCCTAAACAAAGCTTAATCTAAAAAAAAAATAGTATGCCAATGAAAGTTATCCCTTTTCTTTAAAAAAAGCTCTTCTTTGCTTACAAACAAATATATATAATTAAAAATTCATTGAAAGAAAACAACAACTCACCTTTTAGTTAAAAATCTATAATTTCCTTTAGGTTCTATATCGCTTTCCCAATCAGGAATGAAAGGTTTATCATCCAATGATATTTGTGTTTTCAAGTTCTGGAGAAATATAGAATTATATTTTAAACATCTGTTCAATATAAACTCTTAGAGATAGTATTGACTCAATATTTAATGAAAGCCTACACTAATTAGCGTCTTAATAAAAAAAATTATAGTTATTAACATCAATAAAAAGCATTCCGTCAATAAAAATTTAATAACATTTGAACTCTACTAATACAATAAAATTATTTGAATGGCTCCATAAGTGATCATGATAGACTAATAGACTATATATAAAACATAGATTTACAGAATGTGTGTTAAAATACAAGATATATTTCTTGAAACATATTTATTTTCTTTAATTTAGTGCACTCCAACAATAGATGTTTTTTTAACAAGTAACATATACATTGATCTAGATGCTGTTTTTTTTTTTTTTTATAAATTTATATCAACTTATATCAACAAAAATTTCGGACCAAGCTGAAAATTTGCACAATTATTTCCATTACACAAAAATCAATTTAAAAATGAATAACAGTGTTTAAAAAAAACATTAGTCAAAATTAATTTGAACTGAATTTTTGAAAAAAAAAAGGAGGAAAATTGTGTGACTAATTATATTTTATGTGTCCTCAAAGATATAAATAAAATTTCTAATGTTTAGGAAAATCGTTAGCGTCGTTTTTTTTTTTGAAATACCCGTTCACCAATTATTGCAAGCTAATTGGAGGAATAGTAATACAATTTTCTATTATATTTTTTTTTACAACTTACATCTTTAATAACGACAATAAGAAAGAGGTCGATGAATAAACCGGAAGTATTAACAAAGGTTTGCGGGATGACCCACGTGTAAAGGTATCTCCACGCTCCGTTAGAGGCAAGTGGCTGCAGGCACTCGACATTGACATTCGATTCGTTCTTGAGGATGGCGTGGAGACCTGTGATTGGCTTGTCAGCCGTGACTTGAAAGGCTCCTCGGACCTGAGCTTCGCAGGTGTCTCCAGGCTCTGGAAGATCACACCATCTGCTGTTATTGATCTGAAGTCATGAACAGAAAAATGCATTGTGTCATTGAGATCAAGTATAAGCATATTTAAGAATTTCAAAAGTTTATAGAAAAGCTATTTTAATCAAAGAAACAAATAAATGATTAATAATTATAATATTAGTTGAAAGGGTGGTTACAACAGGCAATCCATACTGTTACGTCTTCTTATGCGCTGAGACTCTTTAGATATATAACAATACAAAAATATAACAAAATCCTAGTGAACCAATAATTTAATCTGCCTTAATACTGCGAATACTACAGTGTTTCCATTCCTCCATTTTGGTTCTCCCTTTCAGCACGCATTCTCACCATTTCACATTTACACTAACATGCTCACGTAACACATACATCATTCAGGCTATGAATTAACTTAAGATTCTTGTCAAAGCTGCTGATCAGCCAAATAGAAAGTAAATTCCTCAGTGGAGAATCTCTACTATCAAATTTGTTACGTTCTCACCATTTCACATTTACACTAACATGCTCACGTAACACATACATCATTCAGGCTATGAATTAACTTAAGATTCTTGTCAAAGCTGCTGATCAGCCAAATAGCAAGTAAATTCCTCAGTGGACAATCTCTACTATCAAATTTGTTTCCGTTTAATAAATATCTCTATTGGGAGTTCCATTGAATGACCATCCCCTCGTGATTATAATGACAACACACACTAATAAAGAAACCCGTTTTTACTTTAGTGTAAAACTTTACCATCATGAAGGAGATGAAAATGATGTCTTTTTATTGTCGAAAACTACTACGAATAATATTATATTTAATTTGATTACTTTGTGCGGGTTGAGACGATTTTATGTCAATAATGTGACGATCTGTATATCGTCATATGCCGGGGATTGATATTTTTATTGAGTTGATAACTTAAATTCAAAGAAGAAAGAAACACTATATTTTCTACAATAACAACTTTAATAATACTTCAACTTTCTTGAATCAACACTTCCTCAATCTCTACTTTAATATAAATAAAACTTCACTTAAATAAACAACTTCTTAATAACAGACTTCTACTATTATTTCTTTATAAAGAGAAGAAAAATGTCAGTTATTAAGAGTAACATAAAAACTAAAACAAATTAATTCCACTTATCTTATTCATGGTAAACCAGTAACACAGACTAAAAACGCAAAATACCTAGGTGTTATAATAAATGAAAAACTGTCATGGAATCCCCATATTGATGAAACTATAAAAAAATCAAACAAAGCATTAGGGTTTATTAAAAGAAATTTCTATAAATCAAATAAGAACATAAAACTAAAATGCAATTTAACCTTGGTTAGGCCAATAATAGAATATGCATCCTCTGTTTGGAACCCCTCATCTCAGGAAAACATTAAGAAACTGGAACAGACACAAAATAGAGCAGCGAGATTCATAACAAACGAATATTCACATTTCACTAGAGTAACACCTTTAGTAAAATCACTAAATTTAGAAAGCCTTCAGGATAGAAGACTTAAGAGTAAAGTAGCAATTATACACAAAACACTGAACCATAATCTCCAAATACAAAAACAAAACTTAATAAAATACTCAGAAAGACACAAAGATAAAGGGACATTCCTCGTCCCATCATATGCTAGGACAAATCTGTACAAATGCTCTTTCTTCCCTAGTGCCATTAGAGCATGGAATGGTTTGCCTGAGCTAGCCAGGAAAACCAGTGACTTGGCAGAATTTAAGTCACTGGTAAATATGCATGACTGAATGCATGACGCGTAGGACGTAATCATCTTCTTTTTTGAAGTAACGTCTGTATTATATAAGATAAGATAAGATGGACCATCGCTACATAAAACTACTACTATGCGAGGTCACTCGCTCTACAAATACCGTTACTATGCGAGGACCCCGACTAACTCCTTTTCCCTTAATTTATACTTTTCCAAATCGTATCTTCCAGAAGCATAGAAATTTCTCAGCTAACTATTTTAGTAACTTTGACCTTCTGGAAGATGACGTGTGTAATTTTTTTCTTAACCCCTTTCTATGATTGGCTATTCTAAAATTAACTTGTTTACGCTGGACAGCGCACTGACTTAACCCTGTATCCAGAACCATCGAAAAGGTCAAACCAAACTCGTTACACGGGTCATAAAAAAACAATACGCAATTCCGTGTAAGCTATGCTGCCAGGATCCTGGTATCTGTTGATATATGACAATATATGTATCACAAGAGCTATGTATCTTTGTGTGCGTGAGTAATGTCCTTTGTCCTAATTGTTTTTCGTAACCAAGATGGCGCCCTATTTAACATCATGCTTGAAGATAACAGGCCGAACATGAGTTTGTTGTTAATCGTATTAAGCTTTTAATCAGCACTTGCAGTTGATGTGATACATCCTTTTGTTTTCAATTATAGTTGTTTTTTTTTAAATATTTATTTGAAGACAATAATGTGATATAAATGTCTAACCCTACCTGAAGTGACGTCACGGCATCAACTGTTGCGATTCTATAGACTGACGTCAACGTTGTTAAAGGCGGCCACGTCATAAATTGATTCGTTTCTTCAGTCACAGGAGTAAGTTGTTCAAAGGAGATTGAACCACTGGCCTGAGAAAGACAAACAAATGGGCGGGTTCTAAAACCTTTTTTTTTTTTCTTTTTACTACGCACCCAAAACTTTTTTTTTTCTAAAGGCAAAGCAAGAAACAAAATGTTGAAGTTCATGGGTTGACCGTGACGATGATTCCAACCAATAGCCAGTTATATGAGACCATGTTTTCGTGAAGTTTGAGATCAGAGACTTGTGGCGGTGGCTGGGTGCTAAAGTGCTTGAATTCCGAACAGGGGTTCCCGGGCTCGAAGCCTGGTGAAGACTGGGATTTTTTAATTTCGGGATCTTTAAGGCAGCTCTGAGTCCACCCAGTTCTAATGGGTACCTAGCATCAGTTGGGGAAAAGTAACGGCGGTAGGTCGTTTTGCTGGCCACATGACACCCTCGTTAACCTTGGGTCACAGAACCAGATGGCCTTTTCTTGACATCATCTGCCATATAGATCGCAAGTCTGAGAGGGGAAATTTACTTTTAATACTTTGACGAGCTCTCAATATAGGCCAACGAACATCTATTCATGAAATTGTTTTAAAAAGTCAACTGGTATTTAACATTTAAAACACAATACCGGTATATAAAAGACTCATTCGATTGATAGGTAATATATAATACCCTTCATCACACCTCTGGATCTAGATCTAGTTAGTTGTTATGGCTACACAAACCTGCCTCATTCCTACAAAGACTGCAACAGGAGATGTAGCCGTGACTCTCGAACCTGTCAAGTCGGACTGGCTTTCCAACAAGAAGACATCTGATTGGTTCAACGAGAAGCCGAGAACGTCCGGATTGGTCACTCGGACACCGTTGATAATAAACTCCGTGACAGCAGACGTTGGATACGACGTAATTCTGTTTAGAAATTAAGATTTTTTTCTTAATGTTTTCTTTCTATAGGCTATATACTGTGACATTCACTTTTAATAAAAATAGCTTTGTATTTTTTTGAGCATATATATTACCATTTTGATATTTTGACCCTCTTTACAAATAAAGAAAGCTAATAGGAACAGGTCTTTTTTTTTTTAATTATCAAAAAGTATGTACCATATTTTCGGATCTTCATTCAGAAAGATTTTTTATGTCGTGCAGCCGACAAGGTAAAAATATGGACAGTATGAAATGCCTACCCTACAACAAGGTTTTTTTTAAATCTAATATATAAAGCCAAATGTAAGGCGTATGTATGTATGTATAGGCCAGGCCTATATGTAGCGAATAAAAATAAAACTCTTGATGCCCAATCTTGATAAGACTTGGTATTAGTGTTTCTTAGATCTTGGCGGAGACCGTAGTATATTTTTAATGTCCCTCCCACAACGAGAGGGTCCTAAAAATAAAATTAAAGAAAATAAAAACACCTAAATTTATCTCTACAAAAAAAAGACAACTTTTAAACAAAAGATCGGATAAACCTGTTGTCACATCATTTTTATATTTGATATGAATAGGTCGGCTAAACGGGTAAACCCATTTTCACACTCTACTTTATTTTTTGTGCCAAAATTTAAAATTATTAGAACATTCGCGATGTTTGAAATA
>JADKLZ010079391.1:12988163-13006100 GCA_021533235.1 Biomphalaria straminea | reverse complement strand
TCTATCTATCTATCTATCTATCTATCTATCTATCTATCTATCTATCTGTCTATCTGTCTGTCTGTCTGTCTGTCTGTCCAACTATCTATCTATATATATATATCTATCATAAGAGCTATTCAAAAGCATTAATAATAATAATCATCTAATTGCTTTTCTTGCAATACAATTCTACACGTTCCACCTTCCCTTGGCCATACCGCCTTGCATGTATTCGTCCTTACACTGCAATTATGTTATATCCCACATACCGTAGAAGAAGCCAGCTCCATCAGACAGGTGTAAGATGGCTGTACACAGAGTCAGACAGACAGCAAACCAACCTAGGATGAAATATTATACAAAGAATAAGAATTAAGTCTGCAAAATGTTGAATAATTAACTCAAATTCGACAAATTCTTAGCTTTTGTGTCTTTAGTTTATCTCCTTTCTTTGTTGGTTTGTAGCTTAATAAGGCCTCGTAGCCCAGGCTTCGTTTGTGTTTTTTTTTAATTTTGGATCCGCAATGATTTTTTAACGTGTATTGTATTGTTTACACCTAGGTAGTAAAAGAAAAATAAAGTTTCCCTTTCAGACTCGTGATCTATAGGGCAGATGATGTTAAGGTCATCTGTTTCTGTGGCAAACGGTTAATGAGGGTGTCATGTGGCCAGCACAACCGCCTTTACTTTTTCCAAAATATTGTCAGGTATCCATTAGAGAAGGGTGGACTCAGAGACGCCCAAAGTTCCCGAAATTTAAAATCCCAGTCTTCACCAGGATTTGGGAATCCCGGCTCGAAATCCAAGCGCTTTACCGCTAAGCCACCGCGCCTCCTAACACCAGGGTGGGCAACCTTATTGACTTGATGGGCCAAAATAAAATATGTTGTCACATCCTGTTATATTTCAGTTCTATTTATATAGCTCAATGATTCCCAAAGTGGTCTATTAGAGTTAGAATTCAAGTAGTGCAACTTTTTTTCTTTAAAAGCGATCACGGTAACATTTCTTATCTTATCTTATCTTATAAAATACAGACGTTACTTCAAAAAAGAAGATGATTACGTCCTACGCGTCATGCATTCAGTCATGCATATTAACCAAGGACTTAAATTCTGCCGAGTCACTGGTTTTCCTGGCTAGCTCAGGTAACCCATTCCATGCTCTAATGGCACTAGGGAAGAAGGAGCATTTGTACTGATTTGTTCTAGCATATGGGACGATGAATGTGCCTTTATCTTCTCCCGCCCCCTTTCTCATCTGGTCAAGACAAGTAGGCCTAATATGATCATAGCGTATATAAAAGCATGAAATTACGCTAAACAAAAGCAGTATTTCTAATCGCACAGATTTATTATTGTCAGTCTAGATCTATTACAAATTTAAATACATGACTGATCCTAACTAATTGATAAAAGTACGCCTAAATTAAGGAAGTGTAAGGAGGCGCGGTGGCTGAGCGGTAGCCTAAAGCGCTGGTTGTGAAAGTGCATGTGTTTCGTGTGTGAATATTGTTCGAATTTTTCATCAATATTGTTTTTGTAGGCCTACAGTAGTTACGCTGAGTTTGTCAATTGTAGTCAAACTGAACTTCAATTAGATTGGATCAATAAAAATTATCTTATCTTATCTCTTATCTTATCTCTTGTCTACCTCTCCAATCTAAGCTTTGTTGTTGTTGTTTTTAAGGTATTCTAGAAATAATTTTCTTGTTTTCTTGCAAAGTTGTAAACAATATTTTGATAATCATCTACTCTGAATACTAAGGTTGAATTACACTTGGAATCCGGGTCGTGTGTCAGAATGGCCGCTTGGCTACCTATCAAAGGGGCTTGAGTTAGAAAGCCGACGCTAGCTGAGTTGTGTGTTGCTGAGCGCCTAAAAGCAGAATTTATAATTTAAGTCATTGGTTAATATGCATGACTAAATGCATGACGCGTAGGACGTAATCATCTTCTTTTTTGAAGTAACGTCTGTATTGTATAAGATAAGATAAGCACGAAAACCGTTTCCTAGATACCCCCTCACACACACACAGGTTCACAAAAGAGATTGTAGCAAATGCACCAAGCATGCTTCTGTTTTTTGAGAAATGCGCTATACAAAATCAGCTTAAAAAGTCTTCTGTTCAAAAATTAACCACAAAGTAAGACATAATATACTAAAACATAATAATTCAGCATCACAGCAGCATTAACACTTCCCACCGAAATAAACAAAACCATCATGAATTAGCTTACCTGATACGTGCTGAGCAATAGAAAACATTGTCAATAAACTATACAAAACAAACAACTGAGAGCTTAACTTCTTTAATCTCTGCCTGAGATATTAACTTCTTAAATGTCTGCCTTATTCATAACACACTCAAAGGGTAGATTTTGACGTCTGGCGACGTAACAGGGATACAAATACAGATCAGCTTGGCGTTTTGCACTGGTTGACTAGAACCTGGTCATACATCGGGTCAAGATGCCATTAGTTATAATGTGGTTTTTAGTTGACTGACTAGAACGTTTGAGTGTGAATCAATACAACCTTCGACCTACAATGAATGGAAAGGACTCTTGAGATTCAATATACGCTAATGCTTGACACAATCCGTTTGATACACAAGTGAAATTGATTGATGTCTACATCTTTGGTTTAAGACGTTAGCCTGATAGTTCTCAAACTTATAGTAACTACCTTAGTCTACCTACCAATAAAGTTTTTACGTGAAATCTGTTCCTTTGTAACTTTGCATTCATTCACTCATGACGTTATATCTACATATCTATGTCATTCTTTCTTTCATAAGACCATAGAAGTCGAATATGAAATAAAAACACAAAGATAAAGGCACATTCCTCGTTCCATATTCTAGGACAAATTTGTACAAATGCTTCTTCTTCCCTAGTGCTATAAGTGCATGGGTTGCCTGAGCTAGCAAGGAAAACCAGTGACTTAACAGAATTTAGGTCATTGGTTAATATGCATGACTAAATGCATGACGCGTAGAACGTAATCATTTTCTTTAGTGAAGTAACGTCTGTATCATATAAAATAAGATAAGATAAGATGATAGCAAAAGCAAAATAGAAATAGCCAACAGTCTTAATAGTATAAAGAAATGCTTTGGTATCATGTGTGCGCGCTGGATTTTTTTGCAGGGGGGTGCAAGTTAGTCACCTTTGGCTCAAAGTCGAGGCTTCAATTTTCTTATGACGGAGAATATAACTGAAAATCCCCCCCCCCCCATTTCAATTGAATATTTAGTGAGCTGTAAATACTTGTTTTATGAACTGCAACATCAGGAAACATAGAACATATAATGAAAATGTTGTTTGTTTACGTTTGGTGAATGAGGTCAATTGAGAACATAAAAATTGACGACAATTCTAAAACAAATCAGAAACACACGAGATGCAGGCATTGACAACTGATTACACATATGCAGTTTGTCTGGCTTCACTTGGAGCCATTTTAAGATCCGCCAAACAGTTAAAGATCTTCTCAAAGTTTTGACTAAAACACACAAAAGAGTGTAAAGTAGCACAACACTGTTATGACTGTAATAATGTATTCGTTAGACACAGACAGTGAGTCTCTCTGAGCAACAGGGACAAAACAGAGATAAAACTTATTAATAATAATAATAATAATAATATGCTGAGAACGAGCAAAAGTTGCACACCTTAATCAAAACGGTTAAACGCTTTAGTGATGATATCTGCATGTCTTTTGGCTTGGATAAGTGCGGTATAATAAGCGTAATAAAGGGCAAGGCAGCCAACACTAACATTGCATGTGAAGGAATCGAGGAACTTGACTCTGCTTCCCTTTATAAATATCTTGGGAAAAACCAGAATGCCAAGATAAACCATAAAAAATTAAAAGAGGACTTTCTTGGTAAATACAAGCAAAGAATTAATAAAATTCTCAATACAAAACTGTCTGGCGGTAACCTCATCACTGCAATAAATAGTTGGGCCGTCCCAGTGCTCCTATACACTTTCGGCGTCATCAAATGGACTGACACTGACCTACACGACATTGACAGGCTCACGAGGAAATTATTAACCAAATTTCAATGCCTACATCCCAAGTCCTCCACCATAAGGTTATACCTGCCCAGAAAGGATGGAGGCCGTGGATTGCAGAACATCTTCAAACTTTGTAAGACGCAAGTATCAAAAATACGATCAAAACTGCACGCCTCCAGCAACGAACTAATTTCCTTCCTACGCAGGTACGACTCCGATGCGACCCCTCTGAACCTACACAATGTTGATGTTAATATCGGACTGGACGACGCAGGGCATGAGATTCGTCAATGGGAAGAAAAAACACTCCACGGAAAATTCCCGGCTTTATTACATGGGGACAACATTGACAAGACCGCTTCCTTAGCGTGGCTCAAAGCAGGTCATCTCTACCCTGAAACTGAAGGCTTTGTTACAGCAATACAGGACAGAGTAATTAGGACAAAAAATTACGAGAAACATATCCTAAAACTCAATATTGTTGACAAATGCCGAAAATGTGGAGATGTTGGTGAGTCAATTGAACACATAATGGCAGGATGTTCAGCCCTATCGGAATCTGCCTACTTAGGTCGCCATAACCAAGTTGCAAAACTAATACACCAGCACTTGGCTTTGACACACAATTTGATCGGGAAGGATACTCCTCCTTATTACAAATACTCACCACAAGAGGTTCTCGAATCTACTAATTATCTGCTGTACTTGGATAGACCTATTTTGACCGACAAAACAGTTGATTTTAATCGCCCTGATCTGCTGCTCATCGATAAAAAGGAAAAAGTCGCTACCATTATCGACATTGCAGTACCACTATCTCACAACTTAAGAAAAACTGAGTTAGAAAAACAACGAAAATATGGGAACCTAGGCTTGGAGATTAAGCGTCTATGGAAGCTTTCTAAAACAACAATATACCCCATTGTCATATCAACCGAGGGGATAATAACAACTGACCTCACAGATACCTTCAAGGCCCTTGGCATTCCTAGGAACATTCTCGTTGCCTGTCAGAGGGCGGTACTGCTGCAGACCTGCCACATCACCAGAAAATTCCTCAGTGGAAACTGATAAAGGGACTACAATGAATTTTGTTTCCCTTTAACGAAACTCGACCCTGGCTGCGCCAGAGAAAGAATACTCGTTCTTTTATAATAATAATGATAATCTTTATTGTCCGTGAGGAAATTTGTCTTACAATTTGTGCATTACACCAAACAGAACATCAAACCTAAAAAAAATGTACATCCATATCTGACTCATTCAAAATTTACATGTGAAAAAAATTTATGTTTATATCAAATTATTTCTATTCAATGATTTCACTGCCAGGGGAACAAAAGAGAGCTTGTGTCTGTTAGTCTTTGCTATTGGTGTCTTGTATCTCTTTTGTGATGGTAAAATCACAAAATCCTGACCCAAAGGTTGATTTTTTATTTCTAGAATCTTTTTAGCTTTTTTGTGAATGTTTGTCTCAAACAGCTGCCCAAATGAGGTTTGGTTTTTGTCAATAACTTTACCAGCAGCATTTAGAATTCTATGGAGTTTCTTTTTATTTCTAATGCTCAGATTGCAAAACAAGGCTGTCATATTAAAACTTAAAATATTGCAGACGTGGGCGTGATAAAACATAGTCAAGGCCTTTTCACTAACATTAAAAGAGACCAGTTTTCTCAGTAATCGTAATCTTTGCTATCCTTTTTTTGCTGATATAATCAGTATTTGCAGTAAAATTTAGTTTATTGTCTAGGATAGTCCAACGTATTTAAAAGTTTGCGCTATTTCAATGGAATCTCCAGCAACAGAAACAATTTTATTGTCCAATGAAAAAAAAAGAGAAAAAAAAAACAATTATTATATTCTAGGCCTTATGTAAATATAGAAAACAATAAATACATAAACTATAATTATATGCAAATAAAAACATATCGCCACGACTAACATGCTATAGCACAGTGATGCCCAAAATACGGCCCGCGGGCCAACTCCGGCCAGCCGTAAAGTCCGCACAGAGTGTAGAAAATGTCCACCTCCTTTTGTCCAAACTACGTTTTCTCTGATGGATTGGTACCATGCCATTTAAAATTTGTTGTTTATGAAATTGGAAAGCCGAAGAAACTACCCTGAATTTAGAATCTACCAGGAAAAGTAAAGGGATCTTTATTTTTTTTTTTTTTTTTTGTGGAACATAATAATAGGCCAACATATTTGTTTTGTAAATTGTGGCTGTTTTTTTTAAAAAACAACAACAAACTTTAAGCGCATCATTAAAAACTATATATATAACTTTGCTTTTTCGCTATGAATCAAATATATTAATTACAGATTATTAATTATTAATTACTTAATTATTTTTTAAAATAATTAATTAATTGTGCAAAGTTCCAACTTCTGACTCGAGATTGGGAAGTGGGAGTAATAAAGTACTATTATCTAAGAGGACGAAACCAACATAATTAGCCATATCTCTTAATACTTAAGGATTAATTCCCCGTGTTGGTACCAAACAAAACAGTTAATTACTAGTTAAAAATCGTCAAATTAGTTGTTTTTTTAGTATTGATTGATGTCTTGTGAAGTACAATAAATAACTACAAAGTTTCAACTTGATCAAAGAATAGGTGTGGGAGAACTTATATAATCTTCATCGCACAAGCGATGATTACAATTAGCATGTCTGTCGCATGTTAAAAAGAAAAGAAGGTAAAATATCGTTTCCTACAAATTTGTTCCTTATATTTACCTTAGCTGTGTGTATGTGTGTGAGAGAGCGTGTTGAAACAAGAGCACGCCACTCCATCACTGTCAGTACCTCTCTCCCTTGTCATTTCAGTTGTCTTCAAGCGAAAAAAAGAGTCTGTATTTGTCTTCCAGCTTATTAACTAGATGTAGGGCAAGGCCGAGATGACCATTTCTTGCATTCCAATGGACGAATAACATCAACTAGATATGCAATGTAAGTTTCGTTATAGACATAGAGTAGTAACGTAGATCTAAATCTAGATGTACATGATACATCTTATTCATCTTACTATTTCTCTGAATTGCATCTTATCTTATTATCTTATTAATTACAGACGTTCCTTAAAAAGAGAATTTAAAGGAAGTCCAATACGTATCCATGTGCTTATCTAGTTGTGCATGTTTACTAGAGACCTAGACGTTGCTATGTCACATAGAACTAATTACTTAGTTGATTTTTTACAAAGCTTACATCAACGCACTCTGTCTGATGAAACGATTGTTGAAAGTTGAAATTGTGCACAATTATTTCTTGTAGTAAGTAAAAACAATTGGTACAAATATTTCTGATCACACATATGCCTAGGTTCAATATGTATTGTTACGTGCCTATTCGCGGTGTTGGCTCCAACAAAGGCAGTATACAGGAGGTAGACTGTAACAACTCAAAACACCAACGAGATAGATATCTATGGCCACCGTCAGTCGCGAAGCGACTATGGATCATCTCATTTCCATGAGATGAATGCCTGGGCATAAGCTGTGGTCGGAACGATGTCGCCCACACATCAGTTCCCCCCTCTCCACGCAGCTGATGTATCCAAAGGAACGGCAGTGCCGATACAGTTTGGGGTCAGCAGCGTCGCAGGTTCTGCCAGAGTGTAGCACTGGGTGCTGCAAACTGCCTTATGGTCGCCAGCTCCTGATTTTTCCTCAGGGTTGACTCCCGAAGCCTTTCCCTTGGTTGGGTATAGCTGCAAGGCAGCAGAGGTTTGAACTCAGAGTTTTCCTTCTCCTAGGTGGGTAGCCAGCCATGGCTAACGAGCCCCTCCTGCCCGAAGCTTACTGGTTAAGGCGCCAGTTACTCGCCTGTGCCCCTTCTCCTGTTAGTAAGAACAGTTCCGCCGGACTCAATATCTGAGCCACACGTGAAGGCCGGGAGTTGGACTGGTTGTCAGAGGCTATTTGAGACGCATGCCATTAGGAAGCATTTTGTAGGTAGTGGAGTGCTTACATCCATTACCACTTCCGGCAATGACAACCTTGCGGAACCAGATAGATAGACGACGCTAGTATTAACAAGAAATACTTTTAATACTTAAGAAGGGTCCTGTCCAATGTCGTCTGTATCTAGCCGTGAATAAATCTTATTCCTTAACTTCACTTTAAGAAAGCGTCTTCTTTTAGCGTCTCGTCTATTGTTCTAATCATGTCATAACAGTTTACAATTATATGACTAATCCAAACTAATTGATACATTCATACTTAATATAAGCTTTGTTTTTTTAAAGTATTTTTTGTATGTTTTTCTTGTTTTATAAAATAAAAAATGAACAAAAAGTTTAAAAAGAGGTAGATCTTGACGCGTGGTAGGGAGAGGGGGGGGGTCTACTTTATTTCTTGTGTACTCAATTTCTTAAGTCTATTTATTTTTTTTTTTACAGATTTTTAAAAGTGAATATATAACTTTTTCTCTCCGTAATTATTTACCACATTCTGATGGAACCAACGTTGGTATAGTCAGTTAGGTCAGAAAGAGTTAAAGGCAGGCTTTTAAAAGCAACAGAAACGACTTCTTTTTCAACTGGATGTGAAAGTGGAGGGATTTTGTTACGCGAACTGTCACAGCACTCCCGGTCCCTACGACGAAAATTAAGGGACAGATGTGGATGAGGATGATGAAACTGAAAGTACAAGGTGAACCATACAATGTGCAACATTTAATACAACGAATAATGATCACGGAAACGCCATGACGCGAAAGAGGATGTCGTTTATTTCTTCAGCTTTCAAATCGTGAGGCTCGCCTATCTAGGTGATTCTTTTTTTTTATGATGAACAAAAAAAAAAAAGCTGTTAACTTTGTATTATAATTGTAGATCCCCGTCTTTATCGCGTCAGAAAAAAAATTGATTTCGCAAAAGCAGTGCGATATTCTTTTGTCGGTGAAGCTCAGAAGGAGGTCATGAGAACCTTCGTCGTGACACATGCGCATGCGTCTTGACTGTGTATGTTTCATTTGGCATAATATATATATATATATATATATATAAGCACATGGTTTATTTATTTTAGACTTTGGATACAATCGCAAGAAAGATGAATGTTCCCATACAAACCATTCCCTGTGTTCAAAACACCAAAAATTCTTATTGTAACACGCTCACTAGTATTGAAGTAAGTTAAACGAATAGATCTATTGGGAAGCAGAACTCCACATGGAACCGAGCTCATCGCACTTTGTGGGGAAGAGAAAAAAGTCACAGAAACCGTTCCCCAGGACCGGACAGCTTGGAGACAGACTGTACGTGCTAGTACGAACTTTGCCGAACGCCAACGAAACGAAGCTGCATAAGTCAAGAGAAAGAAAAAGAAAGCTGCCCTGTCAGCTAGCCCTAGGCAGGTCACAGATGAATATAAATGCACGAACTGTGGCAAACTCTGCCGCTCCAGAATCGGCTTGATCAGTCACTGAAGACCCATCTCAAGACGTAACCAAAGCCAGTGACTCATCTGGGCGCATCCATTGTCTTCCGAGACAGTAGGAGCTATATATATGTACCTCGAATGTCGTTGGCGGCTTTGTAATTGTGTAAACCAATACGCTTATGGGGCTCCCCTAGACTTGGCTAAAAAGGAGACAAATAGTGGTCATAAATTCTCTAGTTTCAGGGGCGTAACTTTTAAAAGTATGAGAGGAAACAATGTCATTACGATTGTGATAACACACATGCATTCTCCGAACCTGAGGAGTAACAACGCAGCATTCACCTGTGTGGTTAATTATCCCTTGATAACTAACGTTCTGATGGCTATTGCCGCTATCTTCTTTTAATATTGTGTCCATTTGAAAGACCTATCTAATCTATACCACGGCATTTTACACAAATGTTGCATGTCGCTTTTATATTAATACCACGGGCTGTTTTGACGCCATGCAGACATCGTTGCTTCTGTTACTTCCTAAGCCGCATATCAATAAAGTTTTTGATGTAGTTTTTCTCCCCCCCCCCTTCCTTTCCTTTTACATTCTAACTCATTAGATAAACATCATGTTTCTCAAACTGTAAGGCTGTGGTAAAACTAGGGCAGAGTTTTTTTTTGTTACATTAACTCTTTCTCTCCTGACGATACCAACGTTGAATCCACCAGAATGTGGTAAATAATTACGTAGAGAAAGAGTTAAAATATGATTAGTAATTGAACTGTATAAATAAATTCACATTGTTTTATTAATCAGCGATATCATTTTTTCACCTGTCCTTTAGTCTGTTTGACCTTTGCGACACCACACCAGATCTGTTGATCGTCGTTCTCCATTCCGCTGTCTTTTGCCTTGAATAGAATTCGAAAGTCTCAACGGGACCCCACTTGATGTATTTCTACAATGTTTGTCCTAATTTTTTCTATTTTAACGTTAAATGATGTCGAATGTTAAAATGCAGGGGCCTCTAAAAAGGTCACCCTAATTCTGTAGCTATGCCACTGGATTCAAAATGTTATTTTGAGGAAGACGTTTCACTAATGCCAGTCTAGAGTCTATATTTCGTTAGACTGGTCAAATTTCTCCAGAAAGACGTACAGTTATTCTGTTGACATAGTTTGCAAATAAATAAAAATAAAATAAAACAGGACCGCTAAAAGACGTCAGGCCTAATACGATGATGTTATCACTACCAAGCCTACTTCAAAAGTACACACCTGCTACCTTGAATGTTGTGCACACTTCAGCATCTACACATCAAACCTCTTCTTTATTTACAAGACTCTGTCTGTCTGGGTGTATTCTTGTACACGTTTTTTTTTCTACTTCCAATTCACGGATCAAGTTGAAATTTCACACAATTATTCATTGCCGACAACAATATACAAATTTTAAAAAAATTAGTTAATCAGCGGCGTAGATAGGGTGGAAGGAGTGGGAGGGCCCAAATGAGTGTTCAAAATTTGTTATTATATTAAATATTACTCCATTATGTCATGATGTCAAATGTCAAAATGCAGGGGCCCCTAAGGAGGTCAAGCCCCCCACCAGCGCCCCAAAATCCCTAGCAACGCCTAAGTAGTTAATAAATTAGTAGTAATTAGTTAGCTTTGTTTTATTGCGAAAAAGGTAGATAAATATTGCAGTATTAAAATATATAAGACAATGATCGTGTGGTCATCTTCCTTATATAAGCTTTGTTTCGATAAATATTTATTTTTTCTATATCCTGCTGTCTAATTAAATTTGATCTCCACTTTTCCAACTAGGAAAAGTAATGCGTTGTAGACGCCAGGAAAAAGAATTTCTGAAGCTCTGCATGCATAAATACTCTTAGCCCCCGAAACACACAAAGAAGAGCTTATAGCGCTCCCGCAAACCCACAATCTGGTTAAAGAAGGGCATGTCGCGAGCATCTTTTTTTTTTGGTCTCTGGGGCCCTGGGAGTCATTATTAAAAAGGTGAGAAACACTGATTTATAGGATATTGCATTCTTCAGTGTAACAATCAGAGTACATGTCTTAGTTTCAAAACAACATTAGGCTATGCAAACAGTGCATTTCATATATTAAGAAAATATTAAAAGAAAACGTGTCGTTCGCTTTGACTAGCAGTGAACAGATGCTGGGTTAGACAGTTTAACAAATCCATTTATTTTTGTGTTGAAACAATAGTTGTTGCGCTTTGTCGTCTGCTAGGCTAAATCTTATTTATACAACCCTAATCTTGCTCGAAAAAAAAACCCCATCCAGTTCTTAGGAAAAGTGTTTAGAATCTACGAATTGAAAATGTTATTTGTGGATTATTATGTTGTTTTTTTTCTGACAGAATGAACTTACGCTGGATATACGCTAGTATGAACAGATGGTACTTCTGTGCTGGTTGCCTGATTTCCAGTTTCTTTTTAAGCGTCGTGGTTTTAAGAACGTAAGTTCACTGTTCACGTATGTACTGTTATATTAATAAACCTTTTTTTTATGGATCAATTCTATGTTTTTTCCCCTCGTGTAGCAACTAGGCAAGCTGTTGGTTTGTTTTCCCTATTTCTTTCATTGTCCCGCTCTCTAAACCTTTCATTAATTAATATTTTTAGTGGCTCCCGAAATTACAATAGTCGCTACATCTTTGTTTGATGACTGTCCGTCCGTCCTTCAGTCACGTTTACATCGCAGAAACTGTTAAATTTGAAAATCCAATATCATGATATTTTAGATGTTTCAAAGATTACCTTGTGTAGAGAATTAAGTTGTTCCTTAAAAAATGTAAAGTAACAATAAACAAAAAAAAAAACACGTTATTTTTATAAGTAATTGATTAGCTTAGTGGCAAATACGTTGTCCTACTGATATAGAAGTTCGAGCTGGAATTTATACTTGAGCAACTAAAAAAAAAAGTTTTAAAAAAGCCAGCACGGAAACCCTCTCCCAGTTACTCTTTCCGCCTCCCCCCTCCCTCCAACTAGTCCGCAAAAGTGACTGGATCATAGCACAATGAGTATGCTATAAGCATGAAGGTTGCGCTAAGAAAAATCCATTATACAAAATATTTTCAATCTCTCAAATTTATTATTGTTACTCTAGATCTATTACAAATTTGACACGACAGATCCAAAACTAATTGATACAATTGCAATAAGGATTTTAATTTATTTTACTTTTTTGGTTCTCTTTTCTCTTTTTATCTCTTTTTCTCGCCTTTTTCTTTCTATACTTCTATTTTCTTTCTTTTCCTCTCTTTTTTCCCCCTCTTCCTTCATTCTTTTTTTCTCTCTTTTCCGTCTCTTCTCTTTCTTTTTCTCTCTCCTCTTCTCTTCACTTTTTATTTTCTCCTGTGTTTTTCTTCTCGTCCTCTCATATCTAGACTTGTCTCTCGCCAGAGCAACATTTACAATTTTATGCATGCATTTAACCAACTGCTGATCCTTGAGAATTGCAAAGTGAGACATGCTTATGTTTTTAGTTTACAGGGTCCTGTAGTTAATTATGCCGTGGAATATGTCAATGACATGAGTCAGGTTTGTTATTTTGTTTTTAAGTTTTAGTTTTGAGAAACGTAAGAAAAACGTTAAAAAAAATTAAGACCTTTGATCCTGATCGAACTAGTTTTGACACTGCCTAGAATTAGATTTAATAAAGGGAAAAAGTAAATGTCACCTTTTAGACCTTTCACGATCTATAAGGCAGACGATGTTAAGGTCATCAGTTTCTTTGGCCAACGGTTATCGAGGGCGTTTTTTACTTGGCACAGTCTGCAATAGAGCTCACAGCTCAGCTCAGAAGAAGAAAATCGAGGGCGTCATACTGGCAGCAGAACGATCAACCGCCTTTAATTTTCACTCAACTAAAATGCGGTACCCATTAGAGTAGGATGGACTCAGCGGCGCCCTAAAAATCCCGAAATTTAAAATTTCAGTCTTCGCCGAGACTCAAACCCTGGATTCCAAGTTCCAAACAAAGCGATTAACCTCTTAGCCACCGTAATTTCAACAGAAGTCAAAATCATTGTTATCCTTTTAAATTTCTCAGGTACACATTTTTCTTAAGATTAGAACGACGTTTTCTTCTTCTTCTTATACAGACACCATTTAAAAGAACTGAATATTTGTATTTGACTAAACACAGTGTTGCCAAACTTTTGTTTGTCACTAACGGAACACTTCGCACATCCAGGCCTTGCGGAACACTTGGGTTACAGTTACACTGGGCCAAAGTTACACAATTAGCAACTTCCCTAAACATATATTCATTGTTTATAAAATATTTTTACAGTTTCAGTTGCTCCTTCGGAGTTGAAAATAATTCACTTCCTAATCCAGACCTGCCGCGGGACTACGGGGGGATAGCAGCGGGATGGTTATGAACCCTGGACCATCGAGACGTCCGAACGACAGTCCAGAGCGCAAACTGCACGACCAGGCAGCCATTCCAGGACAGAAGAGACCATAAAGTAAAATAGGAATAACACATGCAAGACAGAACCATAGCTCAAAAATACAAAAAAAAACACAACCTAATATAAATATTCAGAAAGACATAAAGATAATAGCACTTGTCTTATTCCAGATTCTAGGACAAATTCGTATAAGTGCACTTTCTTCATTAGAACATGGAATGTGTGTTTCTACCGGTTGTTGGCTTATAGCACCGAACTGCTAGTAGACAACTAAGCCATTGTAGGCGTAATGTATGTTAACTAATTAAACTTCAAACAACTTGAATTTCTTTTGTGAACAATCAAAATAACATTTATAATATAAATAAAATCCAGTTAATGTGAAATCAAATAAATATGCTAGACATTAGTAATAATAATTTTTAACAACATCTAACTCACTACAAATATAGTACAATAACACAACCTTTCAGTCCTATGTTCTGGAGTCGTCTGTCCTAACTAAGACCAAGTGACGACGATGCCACCTATGTTGCATCATTCACAAACAATCCGCTAACCTTTTCCAACCGTCACCATAGAAACACATACACACACATTACATAGCAATGGGTTGCTTTAATCAGCCCGAAAAAAAAATACATCTAAGCATGTAAGTCTTTAATTAACTCTTGGACACCGAAATTATTTTCCACCTTTGGGCGGAATTTATAGCTTATATCTGGATAGAATCAACGATGGGAGCGTCGTTGCGAGGTCAAAGAGTTAAAATGCACGACTACATTGACACATTGATACTCGAAGGATGAAATTATCTTATTCTTTTTTTTTAAAGAATATTTATAATTTATATACATGATTTGTGTGTTTGTATGTTATGCTTTAGAAGTTATGTATTTAGTATTAAAATAGACATTCTTTATTGCTTATAATACATTTCTGAATCCTCTTAACATTATCTACACAGCTGATGACAACATTGCCATCAACAGAGCATCACCTTCGCGTCGTTACGCCTGGAGAAAACCTCCGTCCTGGTGAGCTCGATGTCTATCTCCCCACTGCGGTCTTTTACCCAGACTTCCCTGCCAGAAACGGCTTCAACCTGTTCATGAACGGATGGGTGCGCCACAAGAGTGACATGAGCTTCAAGTGCTGCTTGCTGCGCACGCTGCCCTCTGGTCAGCTGAACGGAGAGACCTTCACCGAGGTGCAGGCTTGGAACTACCACGAGTATGACCAGTGGCTGGTGGACATGCAGTCGGCCGAGTTTTCCTGCTCCATCTCCCGCAAGCAGATCGACGCCATCGGGGACGCCAACTTCACGCATGTCACGTTCGCGGAGACGTCCTGTTTGAGGGCGCCCCGAGACGTGATGAAGATCATTTACCCACCGAGGCAGGGAGCCACCGTGGGTCTGTGTTTGAAGATCTCCTACGATCACATAGATCCCCAGATGATGGTCGAGTGGTTCGAATACCATAGACTCATGAACGTGACCAAAGTTTTTACATACACATTCGATCTTGACAAACCAGCCATGCGTGTCTTTGAGTTCTATCAAAAACTTGGATTTTTAGAGATGCAACCAATTAATCCTGCTAAATCAAAATGTAAGTAAACTATTGAAACGTGGAGCTCTATATCTATCAGTTTAGATATAATTGTGTATTTATACCTAACTATTATTTTCTAATGTAATTATATAGTAAAAGTACAACTTTTACTCTAATAATAAGTATTGTAGTAATCTGCTCTTTGTTACACATTTGGGTTTTAATTTAATTCCAAAGTGTTAAAACCTTCCCACCAAAATTATGACGTGTCCATAAAATGTTTAGTTTTTCAATGTTTCCCTTATTTTCTCATCTCATTGTACAGCTTACAGACGTTACTTCAAAAGAGAAAATAATTACGTCCTTACGCATAACGTGTGCTAATAAATAATGCAAACTCTACCAAGTCGTTGGTTTTTCTGGCTGATTCAGGCAACCCATTCTCAAAGGGCACCATCGAAGAAGAAGAACTTGTAAGAATTTGTTCTGGCGTATGGAATAAGAAATGTGCCTCTACGTATATTATGTACACCGGAAACAAAAAAAAAAAGCTTGCTATTTATAGATTGGCTTCTTTTTTTTTTTTTTTGAAATCTGTAGTAATGGCTGACCTATGACTCGGGCGCCAACAGTAGTGCATTAGCAGATTGGTAGTGGTGCGCTATTTGTAAGAGTCTTATACTTAAGCTTGATTAATTAATCAACTGCTGACACTATTTGTGCATATTTTCCACCATTGAATGCAGCAACCGATGACAAAACCGATATTGTTTGTTATGATAATATATTGGATCCCAATATTATCATGTCTCTAGGCTATTAGTCAAGAATTTGTCATGTTCCCTTATTTACATGACATGGGGCAGAACTCTTGACGAAGATATAAACAAACCTATCTGGAACAGGGTGAATATTTGCTGCAAGGCCTTACTTCAAACATGGCTCAGTTGTCCAGCCAGCAAGCAGTGTCAACATCCTTGTTTGGATCAAACACTTACGTTGTTATGGTTCGTGTTTCTCTAAAACTTCTTTCGCGTCAACTGGACCGAAAGTCAGACAAAGCGAGAGACAGTCAAACAGACAGGTTATAGATTAGGTGCAGAGTGACTCTTTTAGTTTTCAATGCTTATTATTTATTTTTATGTGAGATACTCTTCTGAATTTTAAAAGAAAATTTAGAAAATTTAGTTAATAATTTTGTTCATAATATGACATCATATTTCTTAAAATGTTCATTACTGATGTAGTTCAAGTAGTTGGTAAGAAACACCTACAGTGCTCCTCCTTCCAGATGTTTCAATATGTATCTATCTCTTGGTGCCGTTACAAGCTACAATTTCATTTTTTACTGCATACAATGTAGTCAGTTTTGAAGCTAAAATGAAAAAGAGGCGTCTGTAAAAATCTTAAATACTAGTTACCACTTGTTTTTGATCTGCGATATGATATCTTCAGTAGATCATGTACAGCCCATCTGTCTCTATGCTTAACGAAAGATCATCTCTCGAGAGGTAAAAGGTCATAAACATGTGGCCAGCACAACGACCAACCGCATTTATTTCCCCAGCGTTTGTCAGGTATCTGTGCTGGTGGACTCAGTGGCGTCTTAAAAATTCCACAGTTCAAATCCCGTTCAAATCCCAGTAGGCCCCTATTCATCGGAATTTAAACTCCATACCTCTCGTTTCAGCAGCCAAGCGTTTTACCTCTATGCCACCACGTACCATTTTGATCTGAAGGGCAAAAGTATTAGACAGACAGACAGACAGACAGATAGATAGATAGATAGATAGATAGATAGATAGATAGATAGATAGATAGATAGATAGATAGATAGATAGATAGATAGATAGATAGATGATAAATATAGTTTTTTTTATAGACAGACAGACAGACAGACAGACAGACAGATAGATAGATAGATAGATAGATAGATAGATAGATAGATAGATAGATGATAAATAGTCAGATAGATAGATAGATAGATAGATAGATAGATAGATAGATAGATAGATAGATAGATAGATAGATATGAAAATAGTTTGTTTATTTCTAGTTGGTCCAAAACGAGGCTACAAGCGACCCAGATTTGAGCAACAAGCCTGGGTGGATGAGGTCATGGCTGCTAACGATTGTAAATATCGTATGTCTGGCTACGATTACGTCATAGTGATGGACATTGATGAATACATAGTTCCACATCCACCTCTAAAATCCTACTATGATATTTTAAAGGTAATATAAGTACCGTTTAAAATGTATAATGATTGGTGTACCTTTGTAGAGAATGGTTTGTTTTGTGCAATAGAATTTTTTTACAAATCAAGCAAGAGCATAAAACCAAAATGTTATTTAACTTAAGTTAGGCCAACGGTAAAATATGGACCCTCTGCTTGGGATCCCTCAACTCTAGAAAACAAAGAATCTAGAACAAACGCAAAGCAGAGCAGTGAGATATAACAAACGAATATTTCACATTCGATTATAGTAACAACTTTAGTACAATCACTAAACTTAGAGACACTTCAGGACAGAA
>JADKLZ010079391.1:12973890-12987763 GCA_021533235.1 Biomphalaria straminea | reverse complement strand
TTTTTTTCAATTGCTTGTTTATATTTCAAGATCATGCGCTATGTCACAAGAACCACCAAAGCGAATTATGATGGAGTCGACAGAAATAGTCGGTGGGCATTCATGCCGATGAGAATTTACTATGCAAAGAACAATCAGGTTATTGTCCGAAATCCGTACACAGAGTAAGTACCTCCAGTCCATTTCACATCTCTCTCATACTTACTCGTTTAGTTATATCTGAACGTAAGCAGGGGGGGGGGGGTTCTTGTTTCAACAGCTCATCCGTTATAGGCCCCTATATGCTTTAGGGGGAAAAAAGGGTGTCGCATTTCACTTCCTAGTGTAGAGAAAAACTGGTCGCCCCCTCCTCCGTTACATAGATGTAATAAAAAAAGTAAAGTTCCCCTTTCAGACCTTGTGGTCTATAGTGCAGATGATGTAAAGGTCATCTGATTCTGTGGCCTACGGTTAACGAGGGTGTCATGTGGCCAGCACAACGACCAACCGCCTTTATTTTTCCCCAACTAATGTCAGGTACCCATTAGAGCTGGGTGGACTCAAAGGCGCCCAAGGATTCCGAAATAAAAATCCCAGTCTTCACCAAGATTCGAACCCGGAACCCCCGGTTCAGTAGCCAAGTGCTTTACCGCTCAGCCACAGCGCCTCCAGATGTAATAAAGCGAGACCTCAAATCAGTGAACATCAATACTGACCATTGGTAAGACATAGCTTTAGTTAGACCGCACCAGATGGAGAGAGACCAAGAAAGCTATGGACAGCGGAAGAGCATGGGCCTCAGCTCTGGAAGAAAAATGGACAATGCGAAAAATGGCCAGCTCCTCTACCACTGAAGCGAAGACCACCTGTATCTGCGATATTTGTGGACGGGAGTGTCTTTCCAAAATGGGGCTCCACAGCCACACAAGGAAGTGTGCGAGATGAACCATAGTCGTTCTACGACTGAAGGGGGCCAATGAATGATGTAGAGGTGTCTAATATGGTTCTATAGAATTTGTACTGATCAGAAGATTGGATGTTGTACTCGTAGTATTACTAACTACTAATGTTGCCCTATAAGTATAGGTAAATCCAACACTGGATCTATAAAATTCCAACATAAGCCCAGGATTTACCAATTTGCTTTCCTAAGCTATTTTAAATTGTAATATGTAGAAGTCCGTTAATGAAACAGGCTATAGAAATATATTCATGAAATTTGAATTCTTTTACTATGGTATGTCTCTGAATGTATTATTCATTGTAATAACAGATATAGATGAGATTAAATTTACTTAAATAACTCTTTACTCGTACATATTTATATTATCTAATAGTCAGACTTCTTTTATTAATGTTACATTAGCAAGTCTACATAGAGGTCTTTTTTTTTTCCATTTTCCATTTTGAAGACTACAGTGAGGTCTCTGTTTTATTTTTCATTTTACATTAGAACCGCAGAAAAGTGTCTTATAAAAAAAAAAAGTTGCATTGGTATTACTACTACACGGAGGTCTCTGTTGTTTCCCCTTCATTTTACGTTTAAATGCATTTACATGTGGCTACAGGGAGATCTCTTTTTTTTTAAGGTACATTAGTATAACTGCAGGGAATTCTCTTTTTTTAAAGTCACATTAGTTAGTATAATTCCAGGGAGGTCTCTTTTTTTTAAAGTTTCATTTGTTAGAATAAAGGGAGGTTTACGTTGTTTTTTTTTCTTCCTTTTTATCTATGTTTTTTTTTTTTCAATGTTATATATCGAGTACAAGTTTTATAGCTTTGCAACTCATTTTAAATTTGATTCTACTAGTTACTTCATCCCTCACTCCATGTATACACTACTCCACTTCCGATTCTGTAAGAAAACATGGACTGGCTGTAGAGATCGTGAGAGAACCAGGGATGATGTCATTCTGCCCTATGAAAACATCCTGGTGCAAAATATGCGCAAGCTGCCACTGGACGAGATCCTCTACAACAGCACGAGCCTGACTGGCCTTTTGAGAGACTGGTCAGCTCGGTGATCTGGATTGTTGGCTGAACTTTGTACTGTCTTGTTAACGTCTTTTAGTGTTGTTTTGTTTTAATGAGCAGTAATTCGAAATGTGTCCAATATTTGGGCTTACGGGTGCCTTATCCTATTCAAAGTATCAAGAAAACAGTTATATCTGTTCAAATTAAAAAGCTAACAAAATACACAGTAGAAGTAACGGATTGAAGGACAGACAGAAAATCGGATGGAGGAGGAATGACTGATGGTAGAAGAAGAGATGGGATGGTGGCAGAAGAGGAGATGGACTGATAGTAGAAAGAGGGAATGATGGTAAAATGAAGGTTGGACTGAAGGTAGATGGAGAATGAAATTATGGTAAAAGGAGGGATGGACTGAAGTTAGAAGGAGAAAAGGAATGATGGTAGAAGGAAAGATGAAGTGATGGAAGAAGAAGGGATGGACTGGTGGTAGAAGATTATGGTATAAAATATGCATTTTGTAAATACATGAGTATAGGCTAGTCACGAACATGTGAGGTGGTAAAGTGAATGTGTTGTGTTTGTGTGCGAGGAAATAAATGTGTTTGTTGGATTGTGTGAGTAGTGTGTGTGTGTGAGAGAGAGAGAGAGTGGAAAGAACGGAAGGAGGAACATAAAATTTGTGAATTTAATTGGCTTAAAGAGTTATAATAAATATGGTTTTGATCTATACAATTGTGCCTCTTGTTTTAAGCTTCTAGTAACAAACTTGTTCATGTGAGACGCATCCTGTTCCATTGTTTGTACTTTGAAAAGAAATATTTTATTATCAAAGTGTAATAGACTCAGTGAATACCACTACCCTGATTTGTTTTGTGAAAACAATAATATCAATGCTATCGAAAGTGCTAAAAACTAAATATTATATATAATTATCATATATATATAGACAGAGTTGATATAAGCTTTGTAAAAAGTCATCTCAACTTTACAATCCTTACAATATCATGAAGTCAAACAGACTGACAGAACACACACAACTAATAGCTGCTTTTCTCCTTTCGATGGGCGCTAGAATTATTTGAACATGTTGTCAACTTTTATTTACATTAATTTAAAAAATATATATTTTAACATAATCGATTTTTACAATATGCTACAAAAGAGATTACATGAAAAATCTATATTTCTCATTTGTTTGCATTGAAGAACCATGGCTGTGGTTTGATGATTTTGAAGCAGATCTATAATTCGGAGTTCAGACCAGGAGCCGAAAAGTTTAGTAGAGATGTAAATGGAAAGATGTGTTGAAAGCATGCCCTAAATGGGCTGTAGCGTCACCAGGATAAATGGATTGCATAGGTGATGGAGAAAATTTATTTTCGATATTTTACATTTACATTTCCTTGAACAGTATACATTAATTAACATGTAATCAATGCTAGCCAGTGAGGGATATCTGGAAACACGGTGAAGGATCTCATGCGGAAACAAGAGGAGCTTGTTTTAGATCTGACTGCACAATTAACATAGGTCAGTGACTGCTGTCGTCAGCTAGAAAAACTTCGAAAATGAATAACTCTTCTTGTTTGATTTACAAAGAGGACAATCATATTATCCTAGTTTCCTTTATTTCTCTCATAACAGTCTATACAATTGTTTTCAATTGCGTCTTGTTCGTGGCCTTGACTCGCTCTTTGATACAAAGCGGGAAAAGTAACATCTCTAAACTCTGCAGCAACCAAAGCCTGACCAAAGTAATAATGACGTCTTTTGTGGCAGTCGAGATTGTTGTTGGCGCTCTTCTGATGCCTTTGTTCGTGGTGGAGATGATGAACGATGGTAAGTGGACACTTGGTCAACGGGCATGCACGATTAGGAACTATTTCAGTGGATGCACAAATCAGTTGTCAATGTCTCACATCTGCTGTATGGCAGTGGACAGGCTTCTGGCAATAAAGCATCCATTGTTCTACAGGCGTTTGACCATGCGACACGCTTTAGTCCAGGTGGGCTTAGCTTGGTTGATTCCTTTGATTACAATAATGACGTTCAGATTAATGGATTGGTACCAGGACGAACAGGATCTATTTTACTGCGCGGAATCTCATAAAATATGCACTATGGCTTTCAACAACGTCTTTTTCTACGTAACGTTTCCTTTGTTTTTCGTAGTCCCCCTTTTGCTGGCTATTACTTTTTACATTGTTATCTTAATGGAAGTACAGAACTTTCACATCCGGACAGCTAGATTCAAACGACACGGACAGCCAAAATTTCAAAGAACTAACATGAGCAGTACTGTTGCATCGTTGGATGTGCTGAGCAATACTGGCAATGCCAGAAACACATCGCTGACGTCTGATGCCGAAACAAACACTAAGAACCCGGATGTTCTCAAAAAAGTTTCACAAAGTGTTCAGAAACCAGATCCCAAAAATTTAAAAGCATACAAAACAGTTGGTTGTATTATAGTGTGCATTCTTGCTTGCTGGATACCTCCATTCATTTTTTCTTCGACTTATGTTTCTGAAATAAGATTAGTCCCGTTATCAGTTCAATCGCGATTGTTAATTATATTTTATATAAACGCTTCAATCAATCCACTGATTTACATGTTCAATACATCCATTCGTCAGGCTGTAAAGAATTTATGCTTTACTTAAATAGTAGAAAAAAATAACATTATTTCATATACTCTTTAATATCTAAATCGTATTGGAATGTGGTCAATATTTTTCTTACAAAAATTCTTTTTGAGCAATGACTATAACTATTGCTTATTTTCAACTGTATTAAAGTCACTTAATAAACAACGTATCATTAGTGTTGATGTTATTTGTAATTTCCAGGAATTACAGTATATAAACAAGCAAAATATAAAAATACTTTAAGAAAAAACAAAGCTTATCTAAGAAGAAGAACTCCAAATTTACAACTATATCTATCAATACTTTTTATAGTCTGTACACCAGAAGTAATAAATGCACATCTCCTATAGATTTTCTACGATAAACTGAAAGATATCATGGCCGCTAATTGTACTTCCCTGTCGCTAACTAAATGAAAGAAAAGTAATTAAGCTACAATTTTTGACAATATTTCAGTACGTGGCAGTGGATTTTCGTATCAAACCTTCTATATTACCGCTACATAGCTGCCCGTTTGTTGTTTAATAATTTGTAAGATATAGATAGAGTGAAAGCCTTCATATTGAGATTATTTTGTGTAACAAATAGAAGAACTTTAAAAAAATTGGATTCTTCATTAAAAAGAAAAACAAAATATCATGTTGTACCTTTTTAAAAACATCTAGCTTAACAACACTTCCTCGGATACACCAAAAAAAGCTAGCTATTTATAGTTTCTCCACCAAGTATCAAACTGATCGAATGAAAGTTTTCGCTGTTAAGGCGACCACAGCAGTCTTTCCCTATCACTAATCTTGATCTCTAGAAAGAAAGGCCCCAAGACCAAAGCAAACAGTAGCCCAAGAGAAAAAGACGGCAGGATGGACATGGACCCAGCTTAGGGGAACACAGTCCAATGACAATGTGCTGTTTCGGCCATATGCTCCTTTGGAAGTCAAAAGGAATAGGTCAAGTAAGTCAATCTTATCTTACGTACTAAGCGTCATGCGTGTTGACCAATGACTAAAATTCTGCCAAGTCACTGGTTTTCCTAGCTAGTTCAGGCAACCCATTCCAAGCACTAATAGCACTAAGGAAGAAAGAGCATTTGTACAAATTTGTCCAAGCATATGGAACGGGGAATGTGCCTTTATCTTTGTGTCTTTCTAAGCATTGATCACTTTATCGTAGTTATATTGTTCGGGTATTTCAATACAAAGGTTCTAAATCCTTTTCCTTCAACAAACAAACATTGTTTATAAATAATGACGAGCCCCCGCCGTTTAAAAAAGAAGATTCTTGTGACGGCATAACTAGCGCTCCTATAGCAAAGAGTTTTTGTCTCTGTATTGGGCGACATAAAATTATTCATTCCAAAAATTGTGCATTGGCGTCCAACCTTTCTCGGCCTCGGGACCCTGAACATTTCCTATACGCTAGTCAGAGGCCGTATGTCCACAGATCATAAAGATCATACTGTCCAATGGAACAGAGCCTCTAATGCAGAGGTTCTCAACCTGTGGGTTGCGACCCCTTTGGTCGAATTACAATTTTCCATGAGTTGCCTAAGACCATCGGAAAATATATTGTTGTCTAAAAAAACAACAACATCTACATGGTACACAATTTTTCTTGGGTAGCTAATTTTTTTTATAATTGTCATTTGAGAATAGATAATGCGATTACTGAGTCATAATCATTCCAAACTTTGTAAGTGTCCCCCAAGGGGGTCGCGACCAACAGGTTGAGAAACCCTGCCCTAATCAGACGCTACACGATGTTTTAATGCACTCGCACAATCCGAGGAAATTAACCAATACGTCAGCTCCAATTAAAAAACTTTTGGAGACCGTTTAGTTACACGAAACAATCAATACACTGCATTAGCACATCAAATAGCCAGTGCCAATTGAAATGTCTACAATGAAGCAAAACACCTGAACTTCAATTAAACGCTGAGTTATTCGATCAGTTTACAACATTGACTGCGTTGACGTCAATATGCGATCTTGTTAAAGCTACAACCCCGATTGATATCATAGGCGAAGCCAATGAGATGCCTAAATCTTTTAAATATTTCTCTTTAAGTAATGTAATTCTGAAGAGCTTTACCAATGGGAGTCATAATGGGCAGACGTTAAGGTTTTGTCGAAACACAAATAATAGGCTACCACTTTGTCACACCATTGCTTGTTAGTTATTGTGACATGAACTAGTCGGGAATCACGGAGTGCACTTAAAATTCATAGGTAACATGTTTTACGTGAAGGTCTGCTGGGAATCGTGGTTAAAAAGCTTCACTTTGATAGTGGACCACATGGTCGGGAGTCAGTAGTCACAATGTTTATAGAAGAGAATGGACGTATTAATTAACACTCTGGTCTCCCTTATTTTACGCTACAATAACTCCCCTTTCAACCAATATAAAAGGTGAGCGGTAACCGTAAAGCGCTTGGCTTCTGAACCGGTGGTCCCGGGTTCGAATCCTGTTGAAGCCTGGTGTTTTTAAATTAGGGATCTTTGGGCGCTTTTGAGTCCACCCAGCTCCAATGGGACCTGACGCTAGTCGGGGAAAAGTAAAGGCGGTTGGTCGTTGTGCTGGCCACATGACACCCTCATTGACCATTGGCCACAGAAACTGATGACCTTTACATCATCCGCCCTATAGATCGCAAGCTCTGAAAGGGAAACTATAATTGGATTATTATTTGTATAATATTTCTTATGTGGTGATATTTTACACAATAAACGTATCATAATTTGTGCCTGCCATATGAAGTGTTATTTGATCATTTATGATAGAAGTATATATTCATCCTGATTACGCCTACATTAAATGTTATACTCTATAGAATACGAAACCAAAATGTCACCAACAAGGCGTTCCAAAATAATGAGGTGACATTGTCCTTCCTTATCAGATTACAGAGCAATGTGCATTCTAACGTGTATTAGAGCTCTAACTGCATTTGAAAATAAAGGGACGTGAGTGAGAGCTATTCAACGTGCAAACTAAGAGTTAGAAACAAAGGGGAACAACAAAAACTTAACTCTGTCAACTCTGCGTCCATTAGCTGTGTATTAGTTGGTGTAAAAAAATAGATTTATAAAAAAAACGTTTCAGTAGCTACATTATCTCAATTAGGGAGAGGATGTGAGTCGAGGACTGACATTTGTTTAAAAAAAACAAATTTAGAAAACATATTTAATTTTTTAAAATGATAGTGCATGTTTAAAATAGAAAAAAAATGAACTGATTAGAGCATCGATAACTATAGAGCTTGATGAATTATCAAATCGCCAGTGGAGGAATGTCTATTTAAGAAGTAGATGTACAATCTAAATTTGACAGCAATGTTCACATAGGATAGATATTGCCAGTCTAAACTGTCCTCTAGATTTTTCACATAGGATAGATATTGCAAGTCTAAACTGTTCTCTAAAAGCTTCGAATTAACTATAGCTTAAATTATCTAACGTAATCAACAATATATCATTTGGATACAAAACAAACAAACAAACAACAAATACAGTTCACGATCTCGATTTCACAGCTATAGACAAAGGACTTCCGTAGTGAGAAATTCAAAAATGATTAACTCATCTTGTGTGGATTTGCAGCTAAAAAGCAATGATAGTCTGAGGGGTGAAGACGAAAGTGGAATTATTTTTATTGCGTTTATATCTATGATAACATTGTTTACAATCGTTTTCAATAGCGTCTTGTTCGTAGCACTGGCTAGCTCTTTAATGCGAAGTGGTAAAAGCAACATTTCTAAAGTCAGCAGCAACCAAAGCCTCACCAAATTGATCATGACGTCTTTTGTGGCTGTCGAGTTAGTCAACGGCGCATTCCTGATGCCTTTGTTCGTCGTGGAAACGGTCAATGACGGTCACTGGAAACTTGGTCAATTGGCTTGTACGGTAAAGAATTTTTTCAGCGGCTGGATGTCTCAAGTGTCCATCTTTCATATTTGTTCTATGGCAGTGGACAGATTCCTGGCCATAAAGTATCCACTGTTATACAGACGTTTAACCTTGCGACACGCCCTATTGCAGGCAAGCTTGGACTGGATTATTCCTCTGTTAGTATTTACGCTATCCAAATGGATGGATTGGTACCATGACAAATTGGATAAGTTCCCCGGCGTGGCATCTCACGACTTTTGCACCATGACTTTAAATTGCTTGTTTTTCATTGTGACGCTTGCGTTTTGTTATGTTTTCCCACTCTTGGTAGCAATCATTCTTTACCTTTTTATATTATTGGAAGTGCATAAATTTCATATCCGTACAGATAGATACAAAAAACAAAGTCAAGATTTTAAAGGAAGTAACATGAGCACCAATGTACTACCCGATTCTGACATTGTGAGAAACACAGCCTTCGAAGCAAACATTAAGGACCCGGATGTTCTCGGAAAAGTTTCGAACAATATACCGAAACCTGATCGCAAAAATCTGAAGGCGTACAAAACAGTTGGCTGTATTATAGTGTGTATTCTTGTATGCTGGACGCCTCCGTATGTTCTTTCGTCAGCGTTCGTTTTCAATATAAGTTTACTCTCCTGGCCACTTCAGTCACGAATGATCTTTGTTCTCTACATGAACGCTGCGATAAATCCGTTGATTTACATGTTTAATAACTCCATTCGGCGGGCTGTGAGGACTTTGTTGTGTTCCAAGTGCTGCAGAAATGAATAAGTGCTACAGTGGATAGAGTGGTGAATATGTTTCAATACATTCGGAAGTCAAAACCAATAATTCAATATAAATTGTAATAGCGAGGATGCTTGCAGGGCCGGCCTTATGCATAGGCAAACTAGACAACCGCCCAGGGCCTCAGATTGGTGAGGAGCATCGCACAGGACTGTAACCAATTTTTATTTAAAAGAATAAATAGGGAAACTTGTCCTCAGTGCTATTGTTGGACTACACTAAGTTTTTAATAAATTGTGTAATTTTAGTTTTTAGATGTTTTTTTAAACTAAGCTTATATTAATTAAGTCCGTTTATCTGTCTGTCTTTCTAGTAAAAAAAAATGTGTACACGTTATTTCTCCCACTTCTCGGATTTAGTAAGATTAATTTTAAAAAAAAGTAAAGTTCACCTTTCAGACCTTGTGGTCTTTAGGGCAGATGATGTAAAGGTCATCTGTTTCTGTGGCCTACGGTTAACGAAGGTGTCATGTGGTCATCACAACGACCAACAACATTTACTTTTTCCAACTAATATCAGGCACTCGTTAGACAAATAATTACTGGTATTTAATTATCCTGTTTGATACCAACAAGAGAAAGTAATACTTCAGTATTCACAGATATGGCTAAAATGTGTTGGGTTTAGTCCTGTTAAATTACTTTTAACGCTTTTTCTTCCTCACACATTCTCCGATCAAGTTGATACTTATAGCCTAATAACTATTTATTGTACCTAACAAAACATGAATCAATAAACTAAAATACTCAATTAGTCAATTAATTATTGGTAATTAATTATTTTGTATTAATAAATGTATCGAATAAGGAAATAACTTGTACATTATCAACAGATATTGTTTTAAGTTTTAAGGGTGAAAAGCTTTGCTTGTTTAATTTTTCTTTTTCATTTGGGGTCACCAAATTGATTGCACCTAGGGCCTCCAATTAACTAAGGCCGGCCCTGTTGCTTTTTTTAAGGTAAAGAGACTAAAATAGACATTCGCCAAGAAAAAAAAAGACTAAGAAGAGTAACTTGCTTGACTCAATGGACACATGGATGCACGTATGACGTAATTACCTTCACTTTAGAAGTAGCCTAAACGTCAGAATGATAGGCCTATAGATCTAAAATAATATAAGATATTCAGTAGGCCTAATCCTCAGATGTAGGCCTACCCCCCCCCCCCGCAAACGGCAACTATATTATTATTCACACATTCACCAAAACATTTAAATATGGTCTCGATGCTTCTATTGAAGCAGTTTTGAACTTTTTGTTGGCAATAACTGGTAGTTATATACACGTTTTAGAAAACGTATTTGTATACTTTACAAATGCAACAAAACAAAGCTTATTTAAGCATTTTCAGTCATATCTCTCACTATTATATTTTCGATATCAAAATAAAATAAATAATTACCATTAGTTAATTAATATTTGGTTATTTCTTTTGATTTATTCATAATTCATGTTTAGTCATCTTTGACTAAGTTATATTTTAGATCAACGTGTAAACTTTTGCTACATCTATTCTAAGGGCAGTAACCAAGACAATTCACCTACTTAACCTAGTGTGCGACAGTGGCTGTAACTGTGTGTCTACTAAAGGACTTCGTATCTTCAGACGATATGATATTGAAAGTGTGTAATCTCCTTTACTGAAATTTCGCACAATTATTTATTTACCAAACAAAACAGGAATCAAATTTTTGAAAAGCTAATTTTACTTCACTGATATAAAACAAAAACAACAAGATTTTTAAAACAAGATAGTCCAATACGGAAACAATGGCAACAATCTAGACATTAATAATAACAATAAATAATACGAGAATTTCGTTATCAAGGTAGACATAGAGTATTAATATATTTCCGCTCAATCTTTTGCTTTCAAAAACATACACAACAAACAATGACGTAGGCCTAATATCATATCATATGACATACTTGTTATAATAATTGAAAGAAAGACTTTGGAAAATTTAGAATTCATTAGAGACTCAAAAGTATAAATGGAACAAATGACACGAGTTGTGAGTCCAAATACCTTTTCCCAAACTTTTCTCAATTTCAGATTTTTTTATCATGTAAACAACTCTGGACCTATAAATTTCTTTCAAAGTATGCTTGAATAATTTAATATAATTTTGGTTATGAGCATCGAAATTTTTTCATGGCTTTGATAAGTTAATTATAATTTTGTAACGAAACAGAACTTCACAAAGACGTATGGAACAAAAATAATTACATTTGAACGTCTTTTAAAAATATTATTTTTCGAAGACATTTTGGGGGGGGGGGGACACTTCCCTTAATCTAAATCAGCCTTTCTAAACTTGTGTGGCACATATAGCTGACTGGAGTTTGAGTTTTTTTGTGTTTTTTTTTTCAAAAAAAAAAAAAATAGGTAGTTTGCAATGTAGATTAGTTAGGGACTATGAAATTTTATGAAATAAAAGTATCATTCAAAAGGTTTCTATAAATTAGACATTTTAAAATAAATATCCGCCAAACCAATAATAACCTTTTGCGCACGTTAAAACGGTAGTGTTTCCTAGATCGTTTGACCATCGTCTTCTGCTGACCAAAACTTTCTTTCTACAATATGTTTCGCTTAACATGAAGATAATTTTACAATTAATATGCCAAATAAAGACATACTATATGTGCCTTAATAGTCATTCACACTCCAGTTTCGGCCAGTGCACCCACCTTTTAACACTTAAAATTAACCTGCATTTTTAATAGAACAGATATTGATCTGTAGATGTAATGAGAATGCGTATGTGCATATAAGAATGCAAATGAACATTTGTCGTCGGGGCTATTAAACGAATTTTTTTTCATGAAGCTGCGTGTGTTATAATTTTGGACCATTCAAAAGAGTAAACTAGTTCTTCTGACACAGAATTTTCTATTATATTATTTTAATAAAAAAAAGCTGAGTCACAACTATCTAAATATGCGAAATTGTACAAATTCTTTGAACATGATATAACAAATTTGGAAAACTGGTCTTCGATAATCCCCTTTGAAACTCTTTTTAAAATTTGATTAAAATTATAATCAGATTGAAGTTCAAGTAAATCAAACATTGTTTAACGAAAGTATCCATTAGATAGAGTTTATATATTTTAGCCACATTGTATGCACGAATATAACTAGCATAACTTTTTTTGGGTGCAGATTCTGCTAGCCTAACATTTCTTTACAAAGATAATTGGCTACTTTGTTTTCTTTTGAAATCAGCCATGATTGCACAAGGATTGTTATTAGGCTTAGAAGTAAAGTGTTGGTAATATACTATAGTTCTTATAAACGCTTACGATTTCATTGAAAATTAGACACAATGGTTGTTCTTTAAGATTTGTGAAAAATCACTACCATGTCCATTTAAGTTACATTTAAAAATCTGACATTCTTAATGGACTCTACACTATCCACTCAATGTTTTACGAATATGAGTAATGAAATAAAGAAGCAAGAAACACCAATTCGACCAACTGTTATTTCAATAATATTTAACGTACCTCGAAACTTTGTTGTCTGACTTGCGTACATTTTGATTCAATCAATGCAACCAGTAGGTGAACATGTATATTAAAATTCGTAATATTTTTTTTTACTTCAATGTGTCAATCTGAATTGAAAATTTCAATTTTATTTTTCAAAACATGGGGAGGGGGGGGGGGGAGTTAAACCATTTGGCGGACCGGAGTTGGCCCGCGGGTCGTAGTTTGCCAATCACTGGTTTAGAGTCTAGCGACTAGTCTAAAAGCAACACAACATCAACTTTGACCCCACAAAATATCTAGGTCACAATTTAAATCGAAAGGAATGTTTACGGAAATGGCAAATTTTCTCTTCTATTTAAAGTTAAAAGATTGTAAAATTTAATATGTAGAAACATTTTTTATCTAAAAATTAAATTTCGTATATTAATCAAAAAGGTTTGTAAAACAATGTTTATGGGCAATAAAATGCTAATAATTTATTGTTTTTACTGGTAAATCTTCCGTTTATCCTTACGAATGTAGCATCAAAGATGGCGGGCAAAAGTGGGATTGCCCGTCAACTTGAACGAGTGAGACTAAAATTCGTGCAAGAGTTAGATATCAATAAACTTTTACCACGATTGCTTAGGAGAGGTATATTTACAGTCACAGAAGAAAAAGAAATATTGAGTCCACCAAGTCCAAAGAAAAGAACTGAGAACCTTTTGGATATTATTTCTCAAAAAGATCGCTACGCTTTCGCTGAATTTTGTAAAAGTTTAGAAGAGTGTGCACCTCATCTTTTGACATCATTAATTATTGAAAATCAAGGTTAGTTTGTTATTACTGATAGACTCTAATAATGTTACGCAATAATTACATCTTACTCTACTATCTATACTTGATCTAGATATCTAAAATAATCTAGATCTAAATTTCTATACTATACAACTAGTCAACTAGTCTAAGACTAAGACTCTAAGTTAGTATGAGTAGTACTACTAGCTAGATCTAGATCTAAGTAGTACTTCTAGATGTAGTAGTCTAGTATTAAATATTATACTATTTATTTAATTTATAGGTCTAAATATATTTATA
>JADKLZ010079391.1:12938612-12957807 GCA_021533235.1 Biomphalaria straminea | reverse complement strand
AGATCTACGTCCTCTTCTTTGTTGTGCTGTCAGTCACGTAGTTGCTACGGGAAGACATTTGAGACGCGTGAATTCCAAATTGTGTGAGCTCGTTGTGCAACTAATCAAGAGCCCCCCGCCCCCTTTTTCCCAAACACCCTGCACATGTCATAGTACAAATTATGTACTGATATTTTATTAGCTGTCAGGTCGAGTCCCGTCACCTTTGGTGAACTTTTTTGCCATTGTTAGAAAGATAAACAGAGTGGATGAGAAAGCCAATTAATTGTCCCCCCCCTCCACCTTCTTATCACACTTTTTTTTTTCTTTCTCGCTTGTATCGTTTTTCTATTAAGTGAGGGCCACACCACAATGTGTCTAGCCAGGCCACACCACAGTGTGTCTAGCCAGGCCACACCACAGTGTGTACAGCCAGGCCACACCACAGTGTGTCTAGCCAGGCCACACCACAATGTGTACAGCCAGGCCACACCACAATGTGTCTAGCCAGGCCACACCACAATGTGTCTAGCCAGGCCATACCACACCACAATGTGTCTAGCCAGGCCATACCACACCACAATGTGTCTAGCCAGGCCACACCACAATGTGGGGCACTAAGACCAGGGGAGGGGGAGAAAGCTTTCTTCCCTCCCTTTCATTACAAAAGATATTACTTTTTTTTTTTTAAATCTTCATACCTCTCCAGGGCGTTATCTTTTATCAAGGGCACAAGTAAGTGACCACAGTAAGGTGCTTGCTTTAACTCTGCCTGCCTGGCCGCTCCTAGCCCCTCCCCTCCCTCCTCCGACAGGTGGGGTGTGTGTGATGCGAGACAATAGCTACATAGAGCGAAAGATTTACTCGTAAGGAAACACACCTACGTGTTAATGTTATACAGCTCCCCTCCTCCTTATTTCCATGTATAACTTTTAATTTGACTATACATTACTGCAACTCTCATGCATATCTGTAGAATAATGGCTACTTGGGGTTCCAACTAAAACACCCGTAAACACCTGGTTTCAATGGTTATTTTAAAGTGTATTTGATCAACATATTGTGATTATGTGGAACATGTATTAAGTAAAAAAAAAATATTTATCAACGTTGATACTATTATCCCAACTGTGTGTGGGTGTGGGGTGTGTGGGTGTGTGTGTGTGATTTGAATGGTTTGCTGTATAGTCCTTATGTTGATTTGTGCTTCCAAGAAATGAGTGAAGCCCACTATTGGTCTGTCCACTTTCTGTTGAAGTCTATAAGTAAAGCAAGAGTAAAACAAGTGGATTTATACAGTTGATGAAATTCTAGTTGATTGTATCAATTAGTGCTTGCTAACAGATGTTGTGTTTTGCTTTTAAAAAAATACCTGAAACAATTTTGTAGATAACTTTTAAGCTAGTTTTTTTTTTTTTTTGTCTCTCATAAATATAACATTTCTTTACATTCTGCTGATAATTAAAAAAAACAACAACAACAACATGCTGCTCATAAATAGTCTGACTATTGAGAGTGTGATGGACTTCAAAGCTAAGTTGGGTATTATTCAGCAATAAACTTCTGTCTTTGTCCAGTGCTGAAGTTCTGAAGTAGTGAATGTGAATGGATATTCACATTTGACTTGCAACATCATTAGTAAAATCACTAAATTTAGAAACACTCCTGGACAGAAGACTAAATAGTAAAGTAGTGATAATACAAAAAACACCGAACAATAACTTACACTAACTTACACGTACATAGACACAGCCTAACAAAAATACACAGACAGACACAAAGATAAAGGCACATCTCACATTTCATATGCAAGAACTAACTACTCAAAGTACTTTTTTTCCCCTAGTGCTGTAGGTGCCTAGTGCTTGGAGTAGGTTGCCTGAGTCAGTCAGGAAAATCACTGATTTAAGTTTATTGCTTGCCATAGAACTGACATCAGATTGTCTTTACTTTGCTTTTAAAAAACGCAAAGTTTAATTGTACTATATTTTTTAAAATGGTATTTTGAAATAGATTTAATCTTTTTTACCAGAGTGACTGAAGCTTCTTGAAGGAACAAGATTATTATTACTTTGTAATTATACATTTATCCTAGATTTCTGCTGGGTGGCAGGAATAATGGCTGGTGGGATTTAAACCCCTGATTAAAACTTTGACAAAGTTTATTACATATTTCAACTTATTTTTGGCCTTTTATTTTTCAATGCCAGTGTCTTAAAAAATTCTTTCCTTTACCCCCAGGAACTGACACAGGTGTTGAAGATAATCCTCCAACACAGGCCCTGCAGCTGGGCTTTGAGCTTGCCCTGAAAGAAAGAGATGCTGTCCTGCGAGAAAATGCTAGGGCACAGGAGGCCAGGGATGAAGCCCTGAGGCAGTTGGAGGCTATCAAGAGGGAGAGAGATCAGGCTGTATCTAACTTAGAGAATTACACATCCAAGTCTGGGAAAGTCACAGAGTGAGTACACAAATATTGATGATGTCATTGTATGTTTTTTTTTTCCATAATAATTTATGAATGGAACAAATTTTTGCAGCATAAAGGTAGGTTTCTGTGACTAGCTTGGTTGTATTTTCCTTTTATTAGAGTTTAAAAGTTAAAGAGTTTCTGTGTGTTCGTAAAATTTAGATATCGTATTATTTATTATTTGTTATCATATTATTTATTATTTGTTTTGCCTATTGCAATGGTTCTTTGTATCTCCCAAGTTTTTTTCTTGCCATCACTACTCGCCATAATTTTTTTATCTAACTTCAACATATTATGTTGGCTAGACTTTCTTGCACAGCTCTTCAGAAACTTAATTTTTTTTATTTAATGGGTTTTCTGACAGTGAGTGACCCTTTTGTATTTACTTTTTTTTTCATTCATTTGTGTGCATGATCTGTGTTTCATTTTGTAAGACCTACTTGAAAGTTGACAAAGGTAGCTGAACTTAAATTCATATATGGTGTTCTAACTATATTCTTGCAAATTTCAGTTATTTAATAGAATGAAGGAAACGACTTTACAATGGAATAGCTTGCAATTTCTTATTCATGATTGAAGACTATCTTTTTTTTTTGTTCCTTTAAGAAATTGTGCCTTGTGGTTATTATAATCTCTGAGTTTATATTCTATATATCATGTTAGGGTGTCTTACTGGAAGTCAAATAATTAGTAAGGACAAGATTTCTTGCTATACACTTACAGTTAAAAGTTATATCAGTTTATTAAAATTTTTTATTTTTATTTTACAGTGGAATTTCAACATTGGATAGAGCAGGCAGCAAAGTGTTAAAGGATAAGCCTGTTGTCATGGAGACAGATCTAGCCTATGAAGAGGTAGGTTAGATAGCTTGCATGTTAACAAGAACTGCATCATTGCTTGTTCTGTGTGACTGTCTCTATGCTGCACACTCTTTTAAGCTTCCACCTCTGCTATTCTTTAATGTTTCCTCTTCTGTGTGACAATGTGGATCTAATGCTTTAATATTGCCATGTTTTTAGCTAGTTAACTTTTCGTTTGACCAGACAACTTCATCTGTTTACCAGGTAGCATTAGAGCTCACTTATTCAAACATTCTGTATGTGTATCTGATAGCACTATAGCCAACAATTAGAGCACAATAACATAATATAAAACACAACTATTAAGGAAGGACAAATTCTCTCCATTTGTATAAATCTTACTTCAGTTATTAATGTGAGTCACATTTTAGCATTATTATTATAGCTTTTATATAGCGCTACTTTCATGCTTACAGTATGCTCAGAGCGCTTTGATCCAATCTCATTTGTGGACCAGTGGGGGGGGGGAGGGGGTATCTAGGAGTTGGTTTCCCGTGCTGCCTTTGGGCGCTCAGTAAACACAACTCTGCCCGAGTCGGGTGTCGAACCTCGAGCCCCCTTCTAGGTAGCCAAGCAAGCCAAGCTCAAGCCGCACTTAGCCTCTCGACCACGCTTCCCACTGCATGATGATTGTGTGTATGATTGCACATACAAAGTTAGTCATAATTACATAGCTTATATTTAGTAATAACTTTAGATAAAAAATGCATCTTTTAGCTTGAAATATTTAGGCTAATTATAAACTGAATAGATAAAAAGACAGATTTTATGTTTAGGTTACAAAAATAAATAAAGTTTAAAAAAAAAAAAAAGAAAGGAGTAACATATCTATCAACTACAATTCTTTTATTGCAAAATGTTTGGAAAAGAAAGTTTAGGCAGATCTCAGACTGTGTATAAGGGATGATTTATACCTTTTCGTTCAACATTGTGTAAACTTCCCATTTCAAGACAGATTTACTTGAGATCTGTGTTTGTGTTATGTTTATCTGAGTTCAAGATTGTCTCTCTAACTAGTGTGATTTACAGATAATCTTTTTGTATCACACATTGAGGCTGAAACTGTTTTGATGAGATTATTCCCCCCCCCCCCCCCTGTCAATCCCCATGGGGGATTACTGAGATAACTGTATGTCCTTGGAGCTGAAGGTCTTTGACTTGTAGCTGTATGTCCTTGTCTTTAAGCTCTATATTTTTTTTTCTTATAGTTGTAAGTTTTGTGTCTTAAAGATACATTTCTATATTAGGATGAGATTTTTATAGCTGGACAAATAATGTTTTTACTAAAGGTTGTAAAAAAAAAAATTCTCCAATGTTTGGCTTTTTCTCAGTAAGATTGTATGTATTTGTTGGTCAAAACGGAACAGACTTTATGTCTGTCTATAAACCTTTTTTTTTTTTTTATAACTAAATCCTTATGGGATTTTAATCATTTTCATTACAAAACAAAACCATGTAAAGTCTCTGGCTCTTGGACTTAAGGATTATGATTTCCATGAGTTTTATCATACAACACAAAACTTTGTCACTGACTCTCTGACTTTTATGATTATGATTTTCATGAGTTTTATCATACAACACAAAACTTTGTCACTGACTCTCAGACTTTTATGATTATGATTTCCATTTGCTTTGTCATACAGCACACCCCATTTGTAAAGTCACTGACTCTCTATGTCGTTCACTGACACTTTAACCCACACTTTTTATGCAACAATTTCAGTTAAGGTTCACTAGCTCCTCTTTACTCAATAACCAGGTAAGGAAACCAATTGTTTTCCCTTCCAAGTGCATGGCATCCACTTTCAGTCCACTAACCTACAAGTTTGTTTTTTTTTAAATATTACTAATAGTTGTGTTTAAAAAAAAAAATAAAATACCTTTTTCTTAAGATTGGGTGGTTTGAGAATGACCTTAACATTTGACTTTGCTTTAAATTTTTTTTTATTATTTTTTTTTTACTAATTCTGTCTGGAAGATGTGTTCAGACCCAGTCATGTGTGATAGCTGTGCATGTCAATGCTTTCTGGGGTGAATATACTACATGGATGAAAAGGCTCAGTGGTTCCCCTCTCTTCATCTAAATTTTTTTTTTTTGCTTGTCTAACATTCTCCACTTATATTGAAGTTGTTTTTTTATGTGTATGTTAAAGAGATTGATAGACATCCATGCTAGTTAAAGTTAATGATTGGTCTTAATCAAAGCCTGCAAATGAAATACATTATGTAATTATTAAATTATTTAAAAAAACATAACGGACTATAATTATTATTATTATTATTTTTTTTTTAGAGTTTCTTGAGTCTATGCTAACAGATTGTTACAATATATTTGTTTTTGTTATAATTCAATTCAGGTAACAGGTAATAATTCAATTGGGAAAGGGGAAAAAAGAATATTTATGCAAGATATGTTTACTGAGATCTGATTTGAAGTTCCCCGTGTGTCTTTATTTAATGCAACTATAGCTATTTTATCACATGTTTCAATGATCAAACTAGTTGGGAGTCTGGTTGGAATGGATATAATTGATATGTGATATTTGGACTGTAATGTTCCTTATGTAAATTGAAAAATGTAAAAGTAATAGTTTCAGTCTTACTGGTAATGAAGGAAAAGATTAAGCTTTTATAGGTCAGTTGCATCTTTGTGACTGCTCAGTGTTGATGTTTGACAAAGTTGATTGTGTGACAGAAACATGAGCTGCCCAGATAAGGCAGATATGTCAGGGGGGCGTGGTCTTGTGGCACTGTCTACACTGTAGCTAGCAATAACAACATTGGTATATTCTTCATGCATTTGTTGTGTGATTCTGAGAGACAGACTTTTGCTTTCATTTTTATTGGGGGATATTGAAATTGGTGTGGCATTAATGATTCAGATAGTTGTTTCTTTTGGATGTATCTCTGCATGCCGAGTCATAGTATACCAGTGTGCTGTAGTTTTACAGCCTGTCTATCTTACATACTGAATCAAACCTGTAAACACTAGTTGGATACCTAATGCAGTATTTGACCCAAAGGCATGTTAGTTGTGTTATTGCACTGACCAGCTTTAAGATCAAATAAGTAGTACAATCGACTCAATTAGTATGACAGTTGTAAAGAAAAGACGCAGCTCTTTTAGAAAACTGTCCAGTACTTCCTGGCAGTCTTCAACTGTATCACTCCCATCAAAACTGTTTTCTGATGAGATAGATAGTTTAATTCGACCCAATTCTTTGGCTAAAATTGTATCAAAGTCACCAAAAAAGGTATGTTGTGATCGGTACACTCTTTAGCAGAGATGGAGTTACTGTTACATAGCTATATCAGTTAGGCAATTTTTATGTAATATTGAAAATACAATTTTTCATTCAAGTTATCATGAAAAAAATCTTAACTTTTTATTTAATAAACAAAATTAATATCTGGAGCTTGAAGTATAATTCCTTAATGTTTTAATTATTGTAATTAATTTAAACACATTTTTGCTATGATTTATGGAGTGGATTTCAGCTATGAGGTCCACTTAGATGACTTATTATAGATGATCTTTTTAAAATCTGATTATCCAATAGCAGAAATATAATTAAAGAACATCAAATATTGTATCAAATATTATACCATCAATAAAAATATCAAAGAATGTGATTTTAAAAATGGCAAATGGCTGAGGAGTTTGTAGGGGAGGAAGTACCACCAATAAATTTGATTTATGGCTTTGGAGAGAATGTGAATAGGTTGATTAGCAACTCATAAGATGTATAAACACATAAAGAGCCCAACCACATGTAACAGTGTGGACAGAAATTTTGTGGTTTAGTACTTCAGAAGTATGAGTTACAGTCTTTTTTTATGGGATGTCTGTAGTACAGACACTGAAATAATTAAAATAACAGACTTAGAAAATAAGGAAACAAAAATCTCTTTGAAACCTTCTAGTCTTTGAGCTTTTAGGCATAAGGCCTGCCCTATAGCAAAGCTTCTTTACTTTAGCCATCAAGTGTCAGATATTAATTAAAATGGGAGTAGATTGGGGTGGGGGAACTAAAATTTCAGACTGAGAATGTTAGCCTCTTCATGACTCATTTCAGTCGTCAAGCATTTAATCACTCAAAGGTCTATGGAATGTTAACCTCATTTTTGACCAAATGGATTGTGGGAACAACATTGTGTTGTTGAACATTAGCTTGTCACAACATTATGTCATTGAACAATAATATATCAGAAAAAAGTGTAATATTTATATATACTATGTAATTAATACATATGCTAATATATATACATATAAGTATTTTCCAACTGCTAGAAATATCACTAAAAAAAACAGACGCTTTTGTGTGAAACAATTTGACCTTCATAAATTTGACATTCTACTTGTATATTATTTGAACTAGTCACTGAAATAGTTTTTTTCTCTCTTTATTATATATATATATATTATTTTTTTTTAATTGAACTTGTAACTAATGATTGTTATCAATATCTTCCCCTCTCCTTTGTTTTGGATTTCAAATATTTCATCAAACAAAATAGAAACATACCTGAATAAATATCATTGCTCTTAACACCAAATTGACTTTCACAGTTCCAACCTTTGCACTTTTTCATAAAAATGGGTATACTCTGCATAATGCTTGTGGAAACTGCACTAGAGTATATTATATTTTATTTTTTTTAAATCTTATATTCTTTTGTATTCTTGTGCAGAATGTGCATACCCTTACTTAAAATATTTATTTTTTGCATTATATGCATTCATTAAATGCTTTTAGTAGCAAGATGCATTGGCCTGTTTAGTTATATAATTAATAAATGTCTCAATATTATTTTTATTAATATTTTTTTTTCATCTTGTGCATTTTATTTTCTACTTTTCTAAATTTGTTTGTCTCCTCCATTTCAGAATGGTCCAAATGTTATCTGGGAGACTCACCAAGTAACACTACACAAGGTGAGTGTTTGTTATTTGAGTATCATGTTGTATCATGAGTATCATGGCTGTGAAAAATATTTTTTTTTATTGCTTTGCACTTAGATTTGAGATTCTCTTGAATGCATATTCTTCACCTTGGCCAGCATTTACATTGATAGGTCCAATAGTGAGACTGAAACAATATCCTGGGACTTTGTTGGTACTGGAAATATTTGAACCAAAATGAGTTTGTAGTAATGTAATAAAGTTTTTTTTTTTTATAAGCTTCAAAAGTTTATATTTTTCCTTAGACATATCCAAGAGTGTAGATAATGGTTTTATTTTCATTACAAAAGGATTTTCAAGAACTGTTGCTAAGTTGCAGAGTTAATTGCTGAATACTTAAAACTTGCGATCTTCATTACAGCATTCATATAAATGACCCATATTCAGTTATATGTACGAATCTGTATCTAATTTTTCTTAAACTGTTCTTGTAAAGTTACAATTTTTTAATAATGACATTTTTTTGGTCCTAGGCTCCCACGTTTGGATTTGGAATTGCAGTTAGTGGTGGGAGAGACAGTCCTCATTTCGCCAATGGAGATCCATCTGTTGCCATTTCTGATGTTTTGAAGGCAGGGCCAGCAGAGGGCAAGTTATTGTAAGTTATACTGTTGTGAAAAAAAAAAACAACCTTAAATTGTTTTCTGTAGCTATGCCTCCAGTTAGTCAATGATATATTAAATTATTAGAACACTGTCATTATCAAGTTTGATATCCAGTTAAGTGTTATATTTTTTTTACTATACTATTATTTTAATTGTAAATTGTTTTTATGCCTTCCAATTTGTCATCTGCAAACTGATGTAAAGGTGATTTAGGAATAAATACCTGAGGTTTAGATTTTTTTTTGGTTGGGGGGGGGTAGTGTCAGAATCTTGGGGACAACTGGAGTTTCAACTTTCTAGCTTTTTGGGTTGTCCCTGATTCCACCAAGCTCTAATGGCTGCCCAGCTTTGGTTGGTAAAGTAAAGGCAGTTAGTTGTTGAGCTGGCCACATGACATCCTGCTTGTTAAATGACTGTCAGGGTTACATATGACCTTAACATCATCTGCCCTGTAAAGCGCAAAGTCTGAAAAGGGGATCTCTTTTTTTTTTTTTTTAAAGATTTGTAAATGATGAACAAATTTTATCTGATTCCAGAATCAATGACAGAATAGTATCAGTGAATGGCATCTCTTTAGAGAATGTTGACCACTCGACTGCTATTAATGTATTACGTGACTGTGGGAGTACTGTCAATCTGGTTAGTCTAATTGTTTTGTTATCAAAGAGCTTACTTGTTAAAAAGTTTTATGCTAGATAATTGACTTGTTCAGTTTTGAAATGCTTTTTAAATGACATATGTAACTTCATCATTTTCATATATAGTTAGCACTTAATTTGTTTAAAAATGTTTTTTTTAATTCTTGGTATGTTTTAATTATTAAAATTTTACTCTGCCATTGCCATCAAGGCTATTTTGCTGTCCTGATTTCAAAACATAACTATATTGCTAGACATCTTTGAATTCAATATTTCCAGCTGTTATCACAAAGTCAAAAGCATTTTTTATTTTTGAAAAGCTATATTTTAAAATGACTGTCAAATACCTTAAATGTTCAATGCTGCAGGTTGTCAGGAGGAGAACACTCTTGCCAGTTTCACACCCAGACAGATCATCTGCTCCACCATTCAAGATAACTCTGAGCAAAAGGAACAAAAAAGATGGTATAATTATCATCATGATTCATTTTCATTGAAGAGCAACATCTTTTCTTTTTAATGCTGTAGTAAACAACACATTTTTTTTTGTTTAACTTAAATGTACACATTGGCCACTGAAAAAATTATCTAAAATATACCCAACTTTCTTTTGATAGGCAACCACATTGGCTAGAGATAGCTTCACTGGGAATAAGCATATTACAATGTTTATCTATTACCTCCTCATATTTTGTGTGACCATCAGGGATTTGAGCGGCTGGGAAATTAGTAAAATATCTTAACTTGGCTCTATTTTTTAAGCTTAAAAAGTGCCCTAGAGGAGTTAGAGGTTTATCATTTTGTTAATGAGCTTAATAAGTCTTATAAGGTTTTGGTTTAATAATATTATAAGATCTTTAGAAACTAAAATGTGGACTTAATTGTACATTTGTAGTAATGAATAGTTTAGATAGTTAATCAGTCAATCACGTCATAAACATTAGTTTAATTAACTTTTCAGATTTCGGAATCATTCTTGGTTACAAATTATATATCAAGCATGTCTTGCCGAATTCCTTGGCGGCAGGGGAGCAAACTCTGCGAGAAGGAGATATTGTACTTAAGGTTATTGTCACAAATAATTTTTATTTTCGTAAAGCTGATGGTCAATAGATCTATAGATAGATATTTTCATTGAAAGTTGTATGTAGTTGTGTTTAAATTTGAAGTATTTAAATTACTTGTCTTGCTGTTGTGACTGATATATTATTAATGACATAGTTTAGATTTGTGAATTAACTGAAGTGTCTTCATGTGGCTCTATCATAGACAGATAAGTGAGACATCAGTATCATTGTGTCTGCTCCCATATTGCATTACCATGCATTATCAAAATGGAGATAAAATGTAACAAATGCATGTTTGTATGTCTTGGTCAAGTGACACTCACTGCATGCAGAAACACTTCTTCTTGAAACTGTCAGGTAGAGTTGAGCCTTTGGCTCTTGGAACTCTAGGCCAGCTAAATTGAACAAGAGCTCCCTCTCACCAGCCTGAATGAGAAAAGTGTACACTGTTCTGTCTGGTGGGTGGGTCAGACGTACACTAAGACCCCGCCATTTTCCTTTTCTATACCAGGCTAACCATGCAGGACACGCCATTTATGTAGCAGCCCCTTAAGAACAGTGCCTGGATTGTGACAAGGTTGTGGAAGCTTTTTTACAACTCCACACAGTGCAATGAGGATGCACTCGTACCCCCTTAGGCACTCCCTTGGGAGTATTGTTTTGCTACCCTCCTCCTCCGATCGTTTCCACCCAAGCGCCACTATGAGGCAGGGTAGCATGCCCGGGCAGAAACACTTCCAAATGAGAATATTGTAAAAATTTAATTGCAAAAATTTGATTTGTATAATTAATTAACCCTAAACATTCAATCTCCCTTTCTATACACTAACACTCTAAGTTAAGATCTATTAAATCAGAGACTTCAAAGAAAGTCATAGGTCTATATTTAAGGCCCCTTAGCTGCTCTTAGCTTTGTTTGAAAATTCTTGTAGCTTTGTTTGAAAATTCTGTTATGTTCTTTGATGATATTGTCTTGGAACAACTTCTCCAAACATCTTATTAGTGACATTATGATGTAACATTTTGAATTTGAAGGCGAGCATAATTAATTAACCCTAAACATTCTATCTCCCTTTCTATACACTTCCACTCTAAGTTAAGATCAATTAAATCAGAGACTTCCAAAGAATGGCATAGGTCTATATTTAAGGCCCCTGAGCTGTTCTTAGCTTTGTTTGAAAATTCTTGTAGCTTTGTTTGAAAATTCTGTTACGTTCTTTGATGATATTGTCTTGGAACAACTTCTGTTACCAGCCAAACATCTTATTAGTGACATTATGATGGAACATTTTGATTTTGAAGGCAAGCACAAGTCAAATAATAAGCTTGACCATTGTTAGCAACGTAACCCAACTTTGATACAATTACCAGTAATACCATATTAAAACTTACTGTCTAGCATTCATATAATTTAACATTGCCTGTTAACTCTATACTATTTTTACTTTATCAGATCAACAACACACCAGTAGAAAACCTTTCTCTGGCAGAGGCCAGGAAACTGATTGATAAGAGCAAGGACAAGCTGCAGTTGATTGTCAACAAGGAGAGGAGGTCAGAGGAAAGGTCATACCCTCAGGCAAACCTTCCTAGTCTTGGTGCTATGGGCACTGATGCCGGTTGGTACCTTAAATGTAGCTTGTAGACAATAAAGATTATTATTATTATTATTATTATTTGGTAGAAATGTAGTTAATGATATCAGAAAATTTTATCAACTTTCTTCACCATCTGAAACCAAAATTAATTTTTTTTTTAGTCTAATAGAGTTGTCAAGGTTGATATACACCTCTTGTTTCTAATTCTGAGAAAAGAAGGTGGATAGTTGTTGGGTTTAAAAGGATTTACTCAGATCTTTGTCTACAAATGTGTACTTACATAATATATTCACTGTGCTTCAAATGTTAGTTTGCAGAATACTGGTCATTAGTTGCCTTTCAGGCTATACAAGTATTTGGTACTTGGTTCCAGACTTTTAATGTTACCTATCTGTTACCTATCCCTTAGTTTGGTGGACTGTTGGGGCACCAAGCAAGACTTGTAGACCATCTTTCTCCATTCCTCTCTATCCTTTGCCCTGTTTAAAACCTCTTTCAATGGTAGGCCCGTCCATTCTTTTATGTTGTCTTCCCACTGCTTTCTCTGTCTGCCTCTTCTTCTTTTTCCTGGTACTGTTCCCTGGAGGAAGGTCTTTGCGAGTCCTGAAGATGGTCACACATTTTAAGCTTTCTTCGCAGTAGTTAGCAGGTCATCATGGGGTCTGATCGCTGCAGTAACCCTGTCTCTAATCTCTAGGTTTGTGATGCAGTCTTTAGGATCCTTCTGTAGCATCTCAATTCCATTGCTAGGATCCTCCTCTCTAGCTCTGCAGTCAGCCTCCAAGACTCACAAGCATATAGAAATGTGGCCATTATCAGCCTTTGTCTTTCCATATTAACTTAAGTTTAGAAAGGACTTTGAATGTACTGACTATCATCTCCAAGCTGTTTTTCTAGAAGGAATGGCTGAAACATATTTTAAACAAAGCCATCTTTGTGCATTGGCTAATCTTCTCTCTGGTCTGGTTATTGTATTGGCAAATCTTCTGTAAGGTCTGGTTATTGAATTGGCTAATCTTCTCTCTGGCCTGGTTATTATGGGCTTAGTATTTTCTTTTTCTTTGTTCTCATTTTACATTTTGGAGGGTTCAGATCAGTAATCCTATATCTGAGATGAACTTTGCAGTGGTTTCCAGATCAGGCAGTTCTCTGTATACTTTTTCTTCCATAGGAGAGAAGGCTTAGCATATTGATATAAGAGAAAACTTCACACACACATTTAGTACTTATTTGTTTTTAGATATAATTTGGGCCTATATTTATTTTCTTTCCTTAGATTACTTCCCCAGTCGAATAAGGGACAAGGATGATGTCAATGTTTACAGGCCGAGTGTCAGGTCAGAAGAGGACATCTATGTCAAGGATCCCACATCCATGCGGCAGCCCGTGCCCCCTGGAGCATATCCAAACTCTGAAAACACACGCTATGATGGTCACTATGTTTTAGATAATGATCCTCCCATTCGAACATCTCGGCCAGTAGAAAATAGTGAGTCTGTTTCTTCAATTTCATAATAAAATAAGGAAGTTTTATAAATGTTCTATAGAATTGTAACATTACAGAAGGCAACATAAACCATTTTGGAATTTCAAAATAACATTTTCTTTTGGTAATATAGGATAACCCCTCTGAGGTGCTTGTTATTTCTATTTTGTTTTTTTTTGGAAAAAGCACATTGTTATTATTAATGTAAAAACAAAATAAATCTAAACATAGGTTAAAAAATTTTCCAATTATAAATTTTAAATCCCATTGACTCTACAATTCAACATCCATAGTTCATAAATTACTTGATCTATTCTATGGAGAATGAGTGAATAATTCAACGACAGTTTCAATCTGTCAATTGACTTTAGCCTTTAAAAAAAGTTTACTTCAATATGTTACTTTGTGCCAGGTCATCGGGATGGTTACTACAGTGATAGAGAAGACGGGTGGCGAGCAAGGGAGGACTATCTTCCCCATGCCAATGAACACATGGATGATGTGTTTGCTTCCCATCAGTCAATTCACGAGTAAGTACTAATCTTATGTGCGTGATACCAGCTGATTTCATGATGCTAATGCTTACATTATGTTCTGTTTAATCACTGTTCAGATGTTGTTTTTATCAATATACTTGTATCTACAGTTTCATGAATTGACCAGTGTTTCTCACATGATATGTTGAAGCCATATTCCGGAGAATTGAAATAATGTTTTTTTTCAGATCTCAGAAAGTAATTTTTAAAATGTGTATCCCAATTAAGTATTAAGTATTCTACTTGACAGAAAAGAATATTCGTCACCTTCTCCTATCCCTTAGTCTGTTGGACCGTTTGGGCATCACACAAGATCTGTTGACCATCTTCCTCCATTCCTATATCTTTTGTCTTGGATTGAATTTCTTTCAATGACAGGTCCGTTCGTTCTTTTATGTTGTCTTCTCATCACTTTCTCTTCTTTTTTTTCCTGGTACTGTTCCGTGATGGAAGGTCTTTGTAAACCCTGAAGACCTTCAATACGGCCATAGAATTTTAGTTTTATTTTTCTTTCCTTAGTAGACCATCTTGGGATCTATTGGCTCTAATAATCCTGCTCCCAATCTCTTCGTTTGTGATGTGCTCTTTGTATGCGATACCTCGGATCTTTCTGTAGCATCTATAATGCTCTTAGTAATTATTCAGTTGTACATTTAGATGGAGATACAATTGTTATCAATTCAGGCTAATACCATTGACAATGCTCTTGTAAATAAATTCCTGTATTTAAATTAAGAGCATGTTCTTTATAAATGCTTGCATATCTATAATTGAAGAGTTGAAGAGGATGTTTAACTGTCCTAGTTTAGTCCCTTATAGACCTGAAGACATTGATCTGTTTAGTTCTTTATAGAACTAAATACTTTGTTCTAGGCAGTGCAGTCCCTTACGGGTGGTGATGGACCCTCGCACGGGTTCGGTGGGACAGTATAGGCATATGGAGGGCCCCCCCGTGGGCTCTGCCTCCGGCCTCGCACGGGAGGGGGCACTCGTGTGGGCTCAAGGAGCCGTGTCCTACGACCAAACGGGTGTGACTCTTAATCACCTAGTTGCAGGGGGTCTCCAGACAGAGGGGTCGGTGAAGAGCCAATCTCTCATCCTGGCCATGAGATAAAATCCTTTCTCTGGTCACATGGTTCATTAAAGGGATGAAGTCTCGAACCATTTGGACATCTGCATAAGTCCCTTATTGAACTGAGGACATTGTTCTAATTCATTTAGCACTTTGAAGCATTAAGTTACTATATTTGAGCCATTTATGTTGTGTGTATAAAGTATAATTGGGTGGAAGGTAATAACAAATTTGAGAAACACTGGTTCTATCGTTGGAGCTTAAAAATAAAAACAGGTTGATTTCACTGTTGAAAATTGTTTATTCAATGTTTTATGTTATTTTTGTTTCACTTATCACCTTATGTAACATCATGCTATAAAGAACATTTCTTAGCTAGTTCTTAGTTAGTATATAGGATGTAACTTGTTTTAACTTTATGACTCATCTGATTAATTGATTAATTGATAGCAATGGGAAATATAATTCATAAAGGCAATATGATTTTTAAAGGTCATTTTCATATTTGTCATACTATCACCTTTACTTTTAAAGACTTTGTAGGCACAACTGCTTTATTGTTATTTTATGTGTGTTTTTTTATACTGACAAATAAATATATATTTATACATTATATCAAACTTCATGTAACTGATTTATTTGTTCAACATAATTGCTATGAAGTTTTGGTATCATCACTGTAGCTTCTCCATTTGTGTCAAACTTTTGTCTGCTATCAATGTGTTGCTTCTTACATGTTTTTTTTTTTTTATTTCCACCATTTTCATTCCCATGGTCTGCAGGCGTTATGTCGACATGCGCAGCGACATCTGGTAAACATTCTTCATTCTATGTTCATGCATCATAAGTGTCTTGTGCATGTTTTTTTTATTTCTTGTTCACTAAGAATGTTCATGTTGTGTTGCTAAGTTTGTATGTGAATAGATTGGCAGAATAGTCATAGCTCTGCTCATGTACAGAAATTATTAAAGGGATACAGATGAATAATTTAATAATGCAAGGTTGAACATCTTTAAGTATTTCAATTCTTCTAGATTTGAGTGTAGTGATTCTGTTGTTTTAGTCTCACTTCGTCAAATTTAATGTTTCATTTTTGCTGCATGATTGCATGGTCTTTATGTGTGTTGTTTGTCTTGCTATGCCTGTTAGTACATTGGATTGTATGTGAAATCACCATGCTTCCACTTCATTTAACAGCTCACTTTAGAAAGTTGGACATTGAACTACAATCCCAATGTCTGATTTTAAATAAGTTTCAAAAAAATTTTGTTTTGTTTCTTTACAATCTGCTGGATTTTTTTATGTTGTATTTATAGCAGAAGTCAAATTTCAAGGAAGAAAACGTGCATGTTTGTTTGTTTAGCTTGCCACCAGATAAGAACTGTTGACAATATTTAAATTGTCTGAATCAACTTTTAACCAAGGTCCTGTTTCTTAAGAAACTGACATGTACAGCTCAGTATTATTAGAGTGTAATGTTTCTTTACAGGTTGTTGACTAGTGCAGATCTAAGATAGCGATTTTGCTATATGGTACCTGCACATTATATAGGTTATGTCATTTTAGACAGCTATCATTAACAAAGTAAACAAAGCTGTTTTCACTGAGATCTTTCATTGCTAAGATATTAAATCAGTCTGAAGAATCTTTTCAACATGGGCATTTTAGTTATAGTGACAGAATTAACCTTCTTTTTGCCAGAAAATGTGTTCCAATTAATTATCTGATTTTGAACTTTTTGAGTTGTCCACCTGTTTTGTCAGTAGAGAAAGCTTTAATTTTCTTCTACCTAAAGTTTAGTTATTGTAATTTTGATGTTTGTAGTTTGTTTGTCTCTAGTGTATACTAAGTTTAATTCTATTTAGCAAGGCTAGACTGAGTAGGGCCGAGACCAAGTCATTGCTGAAGGATACTCATGAATGAAATCTTAAGCCATGATGGAGATCAGGAAACATCCTCTTCCTTTTTATTCTTATGTTTCTCTCTTATCTGGATTCCAGCATTTTGATCTTCTTGCTTGTGTGTAGCTAGTTATTCGTCTTCACTGTCATACTTGGTAGACTAACATAGAGCTCAGTAGTAGCATAGTTTATAAGATTTTACAATAACAAAACATTTTTGTTTTCTCTGAATTGCAATTGCTTTTTTGTTTTCTCTTTCGTATTAATATGGCTAATTAATTCAACATGTAATTAAATAATGACAGTTTTAAAGTGATTGGTAAACATATTTTTTGAGCCTCAGATATTAAAATGTTACTAGTATTGTAAAAAAAAAAAAAAAAAGAAAGATGGTGTGCGTGATAGAAAATTGAAAAGAATGTAATGGTGACCAAATGGCTGGTGGTAAATCTTGAAATTATTTCTCTTGAATTGGGAAGAAGGCATGCTGTTGTTCATGAAATGTCACACCAATGTTACAGCACTGCAAATATTTATACATAATAATAATAAAGCCTTGGCATTTTTTCATTCCTGAAACATTTATTACTATGTTGTATCAGATGGAATATTTGCTACTATATTGTATCAGATGGAATATTTGCTACTATATTGTATCAGATGTAATATTTACTATTATATTGTATTAGTATTTAATTAACTTTATACATTATCCAGCAGCAAACACAAAATCTATCATGCATATATGTATTTAAACACAAACCTATCACACATGTATACAAACGTAAACACAAACCTATCACACTTGTGTACATACTTAAACATCAACCTATCACACATATGTATATGCTCAAACCCCCTGGATGTGGCAAAATATGTAGGTCACAGCTGGGGCTGCACAGCCAAAGGAAATAATGTATTACTCACTAATCTTCAGACTCGAAGACAAGCCTAATTATATGCTCAAACACCAACCTATCACATATATGTACATACTTAAACACCAACTTATCACACATGTACATAACTCAAACACCAACTTATCACACATATGTACATACTTAACTCTTGCTCTCCTAATTGACAACACCATCATTGATTTGACCTTATTAAATTTAATTAATGTTTGATTTTACAAACTTTACTTTGTGTTATATAAAAAGAGCATGCAGTCCCCTTTAATTCTATACCAAATAAAACACTTTCTGGTTACAAACAAAAAATTATTGAAGCTTAATCATAATTGTGTAAAAAAAAATATTCATCAGCAATATGAAGAATTCCGTTGAAAAGTGGAAAATAGTTATGGAGAGAAAGAGTTAAACACCAATTTATCACACATATGTACATACTTAAACACATACCATACTTGCTTAATTGAAATTAAAGCTAAAAAAAAGTGGGTTGGGGAGGATATTGTGCAGTAAGAAACCTAATATTTCAATATTTTAGATCCACATTTTTCTCCTGGATATGGAACATGTGTACTCTTAAAGGTTAGGTTGAATTCAAATCTCATCGCTATAACTTGGCAGTGCTTTAAAAGAGACCAAAAATTAGTTGGCTTGACATTATTAGGATAAGAAGATTATTAGAGTACATGACGAAAGAAGTTTGTTTAAAGATAAATTCTACTTTATCTTGTCAGACTTGACCTTTGTTTAGAAATGACTGACAGGCAGAATAGCCTGGAAATAGTGGCTAATATAATGTAGAGAATTGAATAGCCAAATATCTATGTCATGCCTTTTTCATAGATTTTCTTTCAAATGTTTCCACAGCTCAGAACCTAGGCAAGTGACATTTTTAAAAGACAAACAGACAGGACTTGGCCTGCGTCTGGCAGGGGGTAATGCCACAGGGATATTTATAGCCAGTGTGCAGCCTGGGAGTGCTGGAGAAAGGGAAGGCCTTGTAGAGGGAGACCAGATCATCTTGGTTAGTTTACTAGATAGTTTTGTTATATGGTTAATTGACTAGATAGTTTTGTTATATGGTTAGTTGACTAGATAGTTTTGT
>JADKLZ010079391.1:12926271-12938602 GCA_021533235.1 Biomphalaria straminea | reverse complement strand
GTTGACTAGATAGTTTTGTTATATGGTTAGTTGACTAGATAGTTTTGATTCTTGTAGTGGAAGACTTATTCATTATGGTTAGATGACTATATTTTTTTTATTTTTTTTTTGTAGTTATTTTTTAATCAAAGCATTGAATTATACGCTAAAAAAATGAAAAAATTTATTAAATTTTTTTTAAAAATAAAGGTATGTCTTCAATTCTTAAGATTAAGGAGTGCAGAATTTCATTTAGCTCTGCCATTTTAGCTATGATGTACATATTTGGCCACATCTAATGTAGACATAGCTGTTATCTGCTGTTAGCTCTACACTGTAGGCTGTGCAATTTTTCAAAATGACATACAAATGTAGAATATTGAACAAAGTGTGGGTAGATTAGTATTCCTAAATAATGCTTTCCTCAAATTAAAAAGAATGAAAACAGTGTTATGTGGGTGTTGTTTTTCTTTTATCCAGAGAAGTTTTCGTAATGGGGCAGAGGTATTATATTATTTTCATGTTATGATAGTTTGAAGGAATTTCTTAACTCTATTAGGCTTTTGAAATCTTAAACAGAATGTAAAAAGAAAGGCATCAGAGTTGTAGTTGTTTTCTGAGAGAAAATTGGAATTTCATTCCAAATAATATTTCCTATCAAGATGAACTTAAGAACGTTTTCTACTTTGAACTGAAATTCAACTGTTGCTTGTTTTCATATCATTTTGTGTGCACCTTAGCCACATTTTATCATGAACTAAACTATTTATATTTGGATTTTTATATCCTTTGCTTATCAAGTATAGTATGATTGAAAAATGAACATAGATCTACATGTTCCTTTTCTTGTATTTGTCAGGCTAACGACCAAGAGATAACAGGTTTTACCAGGGAGGAGGCAGTATCCTACTTGACTAGTCTGGAAGGGGAAGTCACTATGGTTGTGCAGTACAGAAAAGAAGGTAAATGGAATATTATAACTTTAATTGTTCTGATTATAAAATTTTTTTGTACTTTCTTCTTTTGGGACCATATCACAGCTAATAAAATAATATGTTCTACTATCCTACAGAATATGACCTTATCATGGCAAGTCATGAGGCAGGTGATTCATTTTTTATCAGGTAAATGTGATCAGATCTACTAGATATTGGTTTTGTTTAGCAGTTACAATTTGCTGCAAATCCCCCCTACCCCTTTTTTTTTTGTTTTCAAAAAGTTTTTTTTTATAGTTACACACCATCATTGATCCTTTTAAAATCTGTTTTCCAAGATTTAAAAAAATCCTCTTAGGATTGTGACTAATTTAAGAAGCAAATAATAACAATATTATATATCATTATCATCTTAACCATCCTAGAATTTGTCTTACAATCGTACGTACCAAATAACAAAATATAACCAGTTTCCCTCAACAATAACATGTGAACTCTTCATCAGAAAAGTTAGCTTTTAAGTTAATACTTTGCCCTTTATTGTAACTCTGTCACTCTCCGAATGCAGGGTCCACTTCAATTACACAGCCGCTAATCCTAACACAGAGCATTCCTTCAAAGTCGGGGACTTGTTCAATGTCAAGGACACTCTGTTTGGTGGTATTGGTGGCTCCTGGTTGGCCATCAAGTTATCAGAAGATCCGGCAGAAAATAAGAAAGGGACAATCCCAAACAGTAAAACGTAAGTATACTTTTTAAAAGGATCTTTTCTTTTAACTTGAGCAAGTGTCGTCAGATATTAGCATTTTTATTTTTAAAATTTGTATTACCAAGAAGACTGTGAAATATCTGAAAACAAAAATGAATTTAAAAGAAAATGTTTTAATTAAACTCATTAAAAATAGGCAAAAAGACTTCTTTTTTTAAGAAGAATTTTCTTCCTTTCTAAAATCATTGGAGTTTTTTTTTAAACTATCTGATTTAGAAACATGTCTTGCTACATCTAAAACTTTTTTTTTTTTTTTCAAATTCTGTTTAGTAAGTTTAAGTTTTTTTTTATTAAGCACTTTTTTTTTTTTTAAAATATCTTTGTTAAACTATTTTGTAGCTCTATTGTTTTTACTTTTGTAACATTGGACACAGGGCTGAAATACTCAAGTCTCAGCAAGGAGAAGACAACAACAAAGAGAATTTCCCAAACAGGGGACGAGGAAGCTTGTTCAAAAGGAAGACCTCCAGGAGAAGCAAGTCCTTAGGGAAAGATCACTGGGACGAAGTTATATTTGGTAGGTACCAATTAGGTTCTTGTCTTTGAATAGGCGTACATTTAGGTGGAAAAAATATGGGATCTTTGTATTATTACAGAAATTTGAGTTCAATATAATTAGTCCATGTATTCATTTTTTACTTATACCATAATATTCATTTTAAAAAATTGATAATTTAATGTGATTTGCTTTACAGGTATATTTGTAGCAAGTTTTAAACAAATCTTTAACTACTTTAAAACTATCTAGTTCATATCTATTTTGATATAGTTAAAAAAAAACAACCATGGATGAAAGAAACATACTTGGATTTAAGTCACTACATTTAATATAGATTGCACGATTCTTATCTTATATAGTACAAACGTTACTTCGAAAAAGAAGATGATTACGTCCTACGCGTCATGCATTCAGTCATGCATATTAACCTGTGACTTAATTTCATGAATTATCTGTCAGAGCTAGTCATTCTATAAGTTGTATACTTCAGTTTCATTGCTTCCTTACTCTGTGCATAAAATCACACTCAAATATTCAGACATTGTGAAACCAAAAACTAACTTTGAATTCTGTTGTTTTCCCTCAAGATGAGGAGGAGGAAGGTAAGATCCATCTTTCTGGAACACATTTGTTTTGGCTTCTTTTTATTCTGGCACACCATTAGGCTAATAGTGTTGAGTTTTATTCTCTTACTTTTACTTGCCCTATTATATTATGTACAGATAAGCAACGCTCTATTATTATTATATGGTGATCTCTAATAAGCATTAATGGCCAACCACTAGAGATTGTAGATCACTTTTGTTACCTCGGCTCCATCATATCCAACAACACTCTACTTGATAACGACATTAACAACATGATAACCTAGGCAATGACCACCATGTCATGGTTGCAGAAAAGAGTCTGGGACAACATATTGCTGACTAACAGTACTAAAGTTCTAGTCTACCGGATCTGTGTATTGAGAACCTTGCTATACGGAAGTGAAACATGGTCAACCTACTCATGGCAGGAAAAGATCGTCTCTCGAGATGTAAATTGCCACAGATCTCTAATTTTAAGCTATTTTTTAGTCTAAGGAATGGTAAAAGTTTTCTTGATTTTTCATGGACAAAAGCAGTCAATATTCATTTGGGGTAGTAGTTTATAATTTGTGGGCAGGGTAGCTGAAGGTTGTCCACTATTAAATTACACTGATGTATGCAAGATTAAAATGAAGCTAAAGATCAACACCAGCAGTGGGAAGAAAGAGAACAGGCCCACATAAAGAAGGTTGGTCGTGGCTTGCAAATGGTAAGCACACCAGAAGTAGTAAAAAGGCTAACAACCTATATCACCTGGTGATTACACATGCCTAACCTTCGACTGTTGATGTGTATCATGGATTAGCCTTAATAGGAACTTGAGAAATTGCAAAGGGAAATCATTATGCTTCAGATGTAAAATGTCACAGAAGTCAAAAGTCTTGATCATACCAACAACAAATTGTTCTCTCTCTCTGACTGGTGGCAGTCTTTCTAGACCAACTTTTTTTTTATTCCCCCCCCCCCTTTTTCCTTCTTCCCCTTTCTCTTCAAACATCTTTATTCCTAGCATTCACCACAATGAAAACCCCAAACTTCAGATTCTTTTTGCTCTTCCTGTTTAGCCTTTTGTAAGAGTTTACTTTGTGTCTAGGAGACCCAGCATGCTCTCTTAGCCATCATAAAAGTTGTCTTGAGAGTTTTAGGAATCAAGCATGTTTCCTGCACTATATTTACTATTTGGTCTTTTTAAGAGATTCTCTACCCTATGACGCAAAGAGGATAGCCACCAACTAAAAAAAGGATGAGCCAAACAACTTTGAGTATTAGCAGGCCATGCTGCAATAGACCCAATTTAGTCCTGTCCTGAGAGTAATCAGCTTTTCTAAATGGAGATGGAACTTCATGGCCATCTTTGAGTTTGTGAGAAATCAGATTGTGTTCACCCTTGAAGGAGGAGCTCATTATAAGTGATGCTCTATGCTTAGATAACTGAGCCAATAGTATACACTATCAGCCAATATAAGAGATTACTTAGTGCTAAGAGAATGAGGCATGTTATTAGACTATCTCCATATTGGTGATGGCTGGTGGCTCTCACTGCTGAACTATTGAAACTAATAGAAAGTATATAATTAGATGAGAAAAAAAAACATTTTTAACTCATTGATTTTACCTTCAAGAGATTACAAATCTTGTTAAATCTTTACTCCTCTATTGTATTAGTTTCTTTACAGTTTTCTATAAAATCTTACACATTTTTCTCTGATAATACAGAACAAAGGGAGTTTCTTAGAATTATAAATTCTCAATACATTTTTTTTTAATGATAAAACGTTTAAGACTTTCATTAATATTAAACTAAATTGCCTCAAAAATGAAAACTAAATAATTGTAGCCAATAAGATGCAGTGGTTTAAGTTTTTATTACCCAGTGTTACATTACTGAAGAATTCTTGTTCAATTTTTAACTTGTCAGAACTTCAAAATCTTGATATGGCTTTGCTTTTTTTTTTTTTTTTTTTTTTTTTTATGTTTTAAAATTCTTTTAACAATTTGTCAGTTTTTTTAGCTGATTTGATTTTTTAATATTTCCATTTTCTAAATGCTTGTAAAATTTGTTTCTATTGAGATTGAAGTTTTTACTTTGAGTTTTCTTTTACAAACAAAAAGTCGAAAAATTTCTGATTGTTATATGCATTTTTTTCCTTTCCCTGTTCTTATAATAATACTCTCTCTCTATTAGAACATAGTTCAATATATAAAGTAGTTCTTTTTATGACCTAATTATTTGTTACATTCATAAGTTTTTTACAATGTTCCTTCTAATCATAATAAATTTGTTAATATTAAACTCTTTTTTTTTTGTTAATAATAATATTACTGAAGAAAAAATTGTGTACCAAAGGATAATAAAATAAAATGTCATCATTATTTAGCATACAAATATTTAAGGGCTTAAATCAATTTTTTGCGAATATGTTATTTTTTTTTGTTCTTTTAGCAGTCTTATTTAGTTTTTAATTACTTGACATGCTTTGAACTGATGCTTTGAACTGACTACAGAGTAATTCCCATCAACTAGATCTACCGTTTAGTGTAGACTTTTAACATCTGCACACTTAGAGGCTTTTATTTTGCACCTTCTGCTTTGTATAGTTTTTTGTTTTTGCAAATTGAAAACATTCACGTGCAGTGATAGTGACTAGAAACTCACAAAATAACATGACTGTCCTTTGTAAGTATATAAATATATTTTTGTATTTATTTGTATCTCCACAGCTGGATTAAGTACCAAGTTCCCAGCCTACGAGAGAGTTGTACTTAGGGAACGTATGTAGTCCATAAATAATATATAAATATTAAGTATTGTTGTGTCTGGTCTTATTTACTTTCTAGGTTACACAATATATCATGTGAAATTGTATGTAACTAGCTTCAATTAATACACTTATTAGGCTGATGTCTTAACTAGACTTAGCTTTGTAAAGGGAGGGGGGTCATTAAAAATCCTTTATCCTACACTCAATATCAAGTGTATTATTATTTATATTATTTAAGAAAAAGCAGTCTAGTTCATAGTCTAAGTCTAGTATCATTGTTTTCCCTATTACTTTTTATAATGTTTAAAGAAAAAAGCATATGAATTGACTTTTTCTGTATTTCATTCTCTCATCTAAGTTTAAACAAAAAATTAAAAAGTGTAAAACCATCAATAAACTTGTGTAAAAAAAAAAAGTTAAATTGTGACAGTAGCTAGCTTTTTAAAGATTAGTACAGGGGAAGCTATTTGTCAGCTATTTTATATGTAGATGTGATTGATTAATAATGGAATCAAAGCTGAAATAAACCACCATATCAAATAAACCACTTTATGCTGACTTTATGCTTTTAGGGTTTTGAATAGTTTTGATAGTAACAGAATTGTGAAAGAATAATTGGATTTCAGTATAAAAATGAAATGAAGCCAGCTAATATTAGCAAATGTAGATAATTATATTAACATTACCATTGCCTGCTTATAAAATAATGTTTATACAAAATTATTGCTATTGAAAAATAATATCAGGTGGCCGAGCCTTGCTCGGTTAATTAATTTCATAAGAAAGGTTATATACCCAAAGTCATTTTGGGATTTTTTTTATAATTACGAAAATGAACGATCGGATAAAGACTACTAATTCAAAGAATTTCTTTAGTGTTCCATTTGTTCTATATGTATATTAGTACGTTCAGACATTTAATTTTGGAATTAGTATATTCAATTATGGTTTAGTACAAAACATCGAGTGACGCAAATTTCTACGTTATTGGGTAAAACTGCAAAGACTTCTTCCAAGCCAATAATAGTAGGCCTACGATAGGTTTTCGCTGTCTAGACTTCAGACTATAAGAAGTTCATACAGGCTACTGGTGCTACAGCCCATGGTAGGATATGGCTTGCTTTTACACATCCCTCCATTCAGATATCTCCTAGTCCTTTCGTCACCACGCCCTAACCCCAAGTTTTTTTTACTGAGGTTTATAGTTAAATCAAAAGTGGCTGCAGCGTACGCAAACTCGTTGACCGCTAGCTAGATATCTTGTTCAGTGTGAGAAAGTAAGGCGTAGAGCAACTGTGTAATCACCATTTCCTTTGTTTTGGTACGGGACATTAGACACTGAAGCATGAACACATGGTCATAATTTTACCAGCAAAATAATAATTATAATAAGGCTTGACATCAAATCTACACCCCTCTACGCAATTAAAGTGTAAACAATTTATTAAGCACTTAAAACGCAATAACTAATCATACATCGGTACATTTAATTTCATGACTTTCCTTCCATAGTTCTATAATAAATCAATCTTCAATAAGATGGTGCGCAAATGTTTAATTAGGTCCATTGGTATTTTAAAACTCGTTCTTGTTTTCATTGTACTCTGGTAAGCCTAGTGACGTAAGCAGCGTTTTTCCCGTTTACGTCATGGAAAACTTTCATTCATAAATTCTCCATGTCATTCATAAAACCTTCAAACCAAAATAAATTTTTCGATAATGAGACATTTTTCAAACCGATATAACGGTCAAACTCGAGTTTTCCCGATGTGGCCAATGAGTTGAGAATTTTTTTCTCACTAACATTTAGATACGTTGAAATTTTAAAGAAAATCGTTAGAGCCGTTTTCGAAATAGAAGATACATATATATATACAAGAATTGCTCGCTTAAGAGTATAGGATAAGTGGAATTAAATAAAACAGATATATCTTGAGAGAATGCTGTTATTGTATTGAAGATGAAAAAAAAAGGTTGATTTAACACTACTTTTTCTTTTTTTCTTATTTTTGAAGCTGGCTTTGTTAGGCCTGTGGTTATATTTGGTGCAATAGCTGATATTGCCAGGGAGAAGCTCTTAAATGAAAACCCAGACAAGTTTGAGTCACCACGTAAGTTCTTGATTTTGTTTAATAACTTTTTAAAAAAATGTTAGCCTCACAAAGTTAAAAGTAAAGAATAACTCATCTGACATTAGTTTGTATTTTTTGAGACAGCCTTTTTTGGGGTTATGTGCCAAAGAGACGGAGCCCTTTTTATCCACCCAACACAAATGTTATGAACAATTTATTGAAAAACTTCATAAAACTATATATATATTCTTAAAGGTAGTCGAATGAAGTAAAGAACTAACTAAAATCTCAACATTTATAAAAACTAGCTTTAAGTCAACAAATTTGTAAGAAGAATTATTAGCTGAGTTAATAGAGTTTTAAGTTAGTCCTTATACACGTTTTATGACGAACAGGCCATTTAACCCTTTCAAACACCCAGGCTAGTGTTCTGTAGTCCCAAAGTAACTTGTTACCAGTTTTTTTAAATAAAAAAAAAAGGTGGGGGCTGGTCATTTACTTATTTTTAAACAGTCATGAATCATTTACACGAGACCAGATCTAGATCTGTTTCCATATTTTGTTTTCAACCTACCATTTCTTGAATTAAGACTTTTATTTTTATTTCCCATAGTATATGAAAGTATACAGCCATTACCAGGCATGTTAAAATATTGCAACATAAAAATTTCAATTAAATCTTTCGTTATAAAGCCCACACTCTGTAGCTTTAGTAAGCAATAAGAGGTAGTCTGACTAATCAGAAGGCTTGAATTTACAGGCTCCTTGGATCAGCAAAAACATTAATTAAAGTTAAAACTGTTTTTACAAAGCTTATATCAACTCTCTTTGACTGTCTGTCTGTGTGTGTGTGTCTATTTGGCTAAAAGTTTGTACACGTTATTTCTCCAAAACCAAATTTCACATCAAGCTTAAATTTTGCACAATTATTTCTTTTACCTGACAACACAAGAATCAATAACAGTAATTAACCAATTAGTCAATTAACTATTGGTAATTATTTATTTTGTTTGGTATCTCAAACAAGGGAAAGAAATAGTACTTTACTGAAGTGGTGGTATAAGCTGAATTAGTCCTCTTTATAAATTGTTGTCTTAAGCTTATTACAAATTTAATTACATGACTAATCCAAACTAATTGATACACTTGATATAAGCATTTTTTTTAAAAGTTTTTTTTTTTCTTGTTCAGAGCTAGAGAAACCTCCCACAACTGGTGAGAAAAAAACAGCCATTATAAGACTAGGAGCTATACGAGAAGCCATAGCTCAGGTAGGAGCACAAAAGCTCTTCTATTTCCTTCTAATCTTCAATCTTGTCAGCTCACACTAAAATAGTTGTTAGAATATGTCATGATAATATTGCTGTTATGACTTTCCCAGCACAAGCACTGCCTACTCGATGTGACCCCCCAAAATGTGGACAGGCTGAACTATGCCCAGTACAATCCAATAGTCATCTTCTTGAAGGCTGACAGCAAGCAGTCCATCAAGGATGTGCGCAGCCGGTGGAAGAACTCTTCCAGGAATCCCAGAAAGCTTTTGGAGCAGAGTGAGAAGCTGGAGAAAACATACTCTCACTTATTTACAGGTAACTTAACTGATACATACTTGGTTTGATGGATTTACATTATCAAGTCCAATTACTGTTTAATTCAAATTTTTTATTTTATTCATACTTTTTCTTGGTCAGATATCTTTTTACTGAAACTTTTGAGCTAGAACTAAAACTGAGCCTATTTTCCAATTTTTTAAAATTGTTTTTATAAATTTTTTAAAACTGTAGTACTTTGTTTTTCAAGCTGGCTACAGTTACAGTTGTCCAATGGATTAAATCTAATGGATGCCTTGATCTGTAAATATTAAAGCCAATATTGAACAAAAGTAATTTGTCTATTTCTCTTTGCAGCTGTGTTGGAGCACAAGGGCACTGATGCATGGTTCATGAAACTCTGTCTAAAGATTGATGAACAGCAAAAGCAGAAGATATGGATGTCTGAAAAAAAGGTATGGCTGGTTAGAAATAAGGTTGGAAGAGGTTGTTAACCTGAACCTTCCCTTCTTCATGCAATTTCTGTCCATTGCCATGGTTATAAAGAGATATGTGCCATAAATAGTTAGATGTCTATTTCACTAGCTACAATAAAACATGGGAGTTGCAAGAGGCTACTTATGAGGAGTTAAAAAGAGTTTTTTCTCTGGTTGCTACCTGACAGTAACTTTAATATTTTAATAAGGTTAAAATAAAGAACAAGCACACAGCTCATTGATTTTAATAGTTGCTTTTAGCAAACACCCAGATGTGATATCTTTATACGTCATATTTATATATAACATTTATAGATTCGAGAACTTCTTTAGAATTATATTTTTGACCGAGTTCATTGGAAAATAAGTTTCTTCTGTTGTAAGTTAATTTTTATTATTTTTTGTTTGTTTTGACAGCCCCAGGAAGACATGAGTGATGACTTCATGTTCCCCATGTCCAATCGCATGAGCATTGCTGGGGGTGCAGAGAGTGACCATGAGCAGCCCAGGCCAAGAGATGACCTTGATGTGTCCCCCATCAGAAAGAAGCAGCTGATGAGGTCGTCAAGTGACCCCAGTGTCAACACACAAGAAAACATTCCTGGAATTCCTCCCTACCCTTCCCCTCCTACGTATAAAAATCAAAAGGTTAGTCAATAAATGTGATTCATTGTGTGTTTGACCTCTTAAAAGTATTTTACCAGCTTACCAAACCTAGATGGAATAGATCAGCACAAGATTCACATTATTTTATATCTCTATCCACTAGATCCCTTCAGATTCAAAATACTCTATTGGTGATATCAGTCCCAGGTTAATAGTCAGAGATGGTAAGACCATACTTTTATTTATCTGCAACATTGGTTATCTAAAGATTAAAAATCACTTAAAACATCATTACTAAAGAAAATGTAATTATTAAGTGATTTAATTAGTCTAAACATTACTAAAATTTATGATTGTTATTCAACTTATGTATGTAAGGTAACTGCATACATGTATCCACTGTGTGGAATTTGAAGTAACATTTCCAGTGATGGGAATTTTCTGAAAATTTTACAAAATTTCCTAAAATTATTTTAAAGACTGTTCCCATCACTGCATTTCTTGTTTAACTCTTTCTCTCCGTAATTATTTACCACATTCTGATGGAATCAACGTTGGTATCGTCAGTTAGGAGAGAAAGAGTTAAGCCAGTCTTAAAAGTAATGTCTAATTCCTAAGTAGAGAAAAATGATTGTAAATAAGAATAGAACAGTATGTCCAATTAAAAAAAAAATTATATATTTAAATAATTTAGTATTCATTCTTTTAAAGACATCAAGAACTCTTCTTATACAAAAGTTTAATAAAAATGGTTGATAACTATCCCATCACCTAGTACTGCATTAGGAGTCTAATGGTAAATACCACATTCCAGCACAGTAGTACTGAATATGTAAAAAAAGGCGTGGTGTGGTTTTTGAATTTTAGATTGAAATACATGTTTTCTAGTCTCATCTTGAAATGTTTTCTAGAATGATGAGTAAAATGTTTTGTTTTCTTAAGTTGTTGAACTTTTGATCTTATTACTTGATCATTTAAATCCCATCATAAAACTTAATAACATATTATTCCCTTTTATGCATTTGAAACAAATTTATAGGTCATCATGATTTTTTATTTCATTTACATAACAATATGTGGAGGCGCAGTGGCCAAGCGGTAAAGCGCTTGGCTTCTGTACCGAGGGTCCTGGGTTCGAATCCTGGTGAAGACTGGGATTTTTATTTCGGGATCCTTGAGCGCCTCTGAGTCCACCCAGCTCTAATGGGTACCTGACATAAGTTGGGGAAAAGTAAAGACGGTTGGTCGTTGTGCTGGCCACATGACACCCTGGTTAACCATAGGCCACAGAAGCAGATGACCTTCACATCATCTGCCCTATAGACCACAAGGTCTGAAAGGGGAACTTTACTTTTTACATAACAATATAAAATTATTATTTTTTTCTTTGAATAGACTTACAAGTCCACCCTGAAGACAGATATTACCCATCTTATTATTCTGATCAAATTAACACCATATCTCAGTACCCCCCATCAAGATCACATATTGATTTGTATGCAACTTTGACTCCCAGTGAAAGGCTTCACCAGCGTATCAATACAGGTAACCTAACTAGATAGAAACTTGTAGTTTGATCTTATGATCTGTTCAATGTGTAGTCAAGGATTGAATGTTGTATTATTCTCCTTAGCAGATCCCTCCTACATAAGTAGTATGGACGCGCCATACCATCCCCAGATGGATGAAGGGGACAACACATTGAGTAGACAGCGGCTGACCCAACCAGGACCTGCAGGAGATCACAGGGTAGATATATAACATGGGTTGTAGAGAAATGCATCTTAAATTGATATGACATTTAAATGATACTTTGCTAGCAAATCCCAAAATTGAGTCTTCATGTATTTATCTTTACTCTTATTTTAAACTCTAGAATTAGGCATAGGCAAAATTTGTGAACTTTCTGACTAATACATTTGTAATCTCTCTGACAAAATTAGTTATCTGTCTGACAGCTAAATTTGTAAACTCTCTGACCAAATTAGTTAACTGTCTGACCACTAAATTTGTAAACTCTCTGACCCAATTAGTTAACTGTCTGACCATTAAATTTGTAAACTCTCTGACCCAATTAGTTAACTGTCTGACCACTA
>JADKLZ010079391.1:12898600-12910816 GCA_021533235.1 Biomphalaria straminea | reverse complement strand
AAACATTGTCTTGTGAAATTGTGATGTGAAACATTGTCTTTTGAAATAGTGATGTGAAACATTGTCTTTTGAAATTGTGATGTAAAACATTGTCTTGTGAAATTATGATGTGAAACATTGTCTTGTGAAATAGTCATGTGAAACATTGTCTTGTGAAATAACCTCCAGGCTTACTTGTCATGCATGAATGCATTGTATCCAAAAATATTAATGTGTGTGTGTGTGTTAAGAGCTAATGGCATGATGCATGCAGAGCATGTTCAAGTATAAATTGAGACTCAGTATTTTTTTTATTTATTTATTTTTATTTGTACTAGTCACAATAATTGGTTTTCATTGATACATATTGAAATATTGCTTAGAACATACCCATTTGTTAATGAGCCTTGACGTTGTTGAAAATGGAAAACAAATCAAAGAAAATTTATGAAACCAAATTCATGTACATTTTCTTCCTTTTTATTATTTAAATTTGTTTATTTAAAAAAAAAGGAGAGCACAAACAGAAAGTCTTAAGTTTTAAGAGTTAAGTATTTCTATTGACTGTTGGTGATGCTGACCTATATATCTTTTATAATTGTAAATATATTTTGCAAAATATTTGCATGTCAATGTAAAAAAAACTTAGATGATGTAGTATTAAATCTAAGCTACTGTATATTATTTTAAACAAATCTGTTTGAGGAAAACATGCATAACTAAATCATCTTAAACTAGAAAAGCATACACTTGTTATGTTAAGAATTGAAACAAATTTTGTTCTTAATGGCAGTTAATTAGTTATACAGAAAAAAATAAGTTTTGTTGTTATTGTTTATATCAGAATTAAAACACTAGTTGAATAGTAAAACTAATTCTGTGGTAATTTTTTTATGTTAGTTCACACAAAAGTGTTGTTTTTTTTATTACTAACAAGACTTTTAATTGTTTAAAGATCAAAGAGGTCTGGAGACAGTGGCAGCTCTGACAGTATCAATGACAAACACACAATTATAGCTACAGCTAAAGGTATTTTCACATCGAAAGGAGGATTGCTAGAATCTAAAGGTAAAAAAATGTTTACTGGGGAACGTTGTCAAGAACGGAATAAGATATTTTATTTTTATATTTTATTAATATACTTGCTCATCATTGTCCTCATGCTGTTAACCAGTGATGCCCAAAATACAGCCCGTCAAAATGTCGGCACAAAATGTAAAATCCTCCTCCAAAAAAAAAAAAAAAGTTGACTTTTTACTTAACTTATCTTATCTTAACTTTTTTGTGGAGCATGATAATAAAACGAATATACTTGGTTTGTAAATAATGTGTGGCTTCAAAAGAAACAAAACAACAACATGTAAACGTTATTATGAAACAAAAAGGATGACATTTTTGGTTTGAGCCGCTAATAAATAGGTTGTTCAACTACGCCTGGAGATTGGAGGATATATTTAGCAAGAAGAAAAAGAGTCGTTGGTTAAGCCAGTTACAATGTTTCTCATATTTAAGTAGAGAAAGTAATTATTTTCTGAGGCGTGAAAAAAAAAAAACTACATATATCCAATTCCTGTAAGTAGGCCAACTAGATCCATGGGCTTCTAATCAAATAGTTTCAAATTAAGGTAAATTTCATTTCTTTTTTTTTTTGTTCCTTTTTGTTTGTGTGGCCCGCAAAACAAGTGTCAGAAATTAAAATGGCCCACAGGTCGAATTAGGTTGAACTTCACTGCTGTTAACAATGGTTCTCACCATACAGTCTGATCATCCAGAGACAGACAATAGCTCAGTACATTTTAGACTTTCACTTCTGCTTACAGTTCTTTCACTTCTGCCTACAGTTCTGTCAAATGACTCTCCTGCTTTCTTCTGGTGTGTCAGGCATAGCCAAAGTTCAAAGTCCTCTCCATTTGATGATAGCCTAGTGTCACTACCACATATTGTTAAATCTGTGACATTGGTGGCCTTAAGGCAATCCCAGTTCATGCTTCACTTACAGCAGAGGTGGTCTGCAGATGAAAGATTTCCATTTTAAATTTCATTACAAACTTAATGTTCATAGAAACATTTATTGACACTGGGTATTTTTGTAGTGGATTTTTGTGTTTGTTTTTGTTATTTATCTATTTGTGATTTTAGCTGGAGTTTTAAAGTTAGTAAAGTTCATATTTGCAAATGAATGCTCCAAACAGATAAGTTTTGATATCAACATTTATTTTGTATTTTCTTCAGTGTGTTTGTGTTTCCATAATCTTCTCAATTAACATTATTCTCGTCTCATCTGTCCCTTGACTTTGTAGTAAATTGTTGCGACAGTTGCTGTTGCCGAAGCCCTCCTCTCTTTCTGATCAGCAGTTGTGCTAAACAGAATATCAAGAGAGAGAGAGACCAGTCCATTCTTTCACGTTGTCCATTTCACTTTTTATTTGGATGACTATTTCTTTATGCTTCCCCTTACCTTGAAGATTGACTTTTGGCAGTGAGTACTGTCTTACAAGATGACCTAACCAGCTCAGGATTCATCTGTACACAGTATTGAAGAGTTACTCCTTTTTGCCAGCCAGAATATTAACTTGTTAAAGTCATATATTTTTCTTTTCCTGATATCTGATACCCAGCAAGTTAATGTAGCATTTACTTTCAAAGTCTTGTAGACTTTCAAAACATGTAGGGAATAGAGAGGCCACTAACAAAGAATACAGCTTTAATTAATTTTACTTTGGAAACATTATTAGCAACTGCATTTTGATCTAGAAAACAAGAATTGGTTCAGCAGCTTGATTTAGTCTTACTAAAGATTTAATTTACTGCAATCGACTTTAAAAGTGGTGTTAAAAGATATTTGAAATTCCTATTCTTCAGAGACTGGTGTCAGTATTTGTATACCAGAAGGTGCCATTGCAGAAGACACCGAACAAGAAATCTATTTTAAAGTCTGCAGAGACAACAGCCTGTTACCTCCCCTGGACACAGAGAAAGGTAAGGGGAAACACTGTATTTATAGCAGAGATTTCCAACTTCTAAAAAAAAAAACATCAATCTGTTAATTACACCACTGTTGCAGATGTAGCCAGAAGCTAAGATGCTTACTACCCATATTTGTAACGTGGTTAAAAGTTAGGAAAAAAGCATTTAGTTGCTAAATAGGTTGATTATTATTATTATAATTAAGTCTCAAAGAAAAAAAATAGAATTATTGTTCTGCTTTTCTTCAGGTGAGACTTTGCTTAGTCCACTGGTGATGTGTGGACCTCATGGGATCCAGTTCAAGAAGCCAGTAGAACTCAGACTTCCCCACTGTGCCTCAGCCAACCCAGAGAGCTGGTCATTTGCTCTCAAGTCAAGTGAATCACCTACAGGTACTGTTGTTAGTGTTTCTTTGTTGAATAACTTTTTAAACCATTTCTCTTCTAATCAATGATACCATCGTTGATTTGGCCCCTTTATTTCAGCCAAATCAACAATATAATTGTCCATGATCAAAAATTCATCTGCTTCAAAAGTGTGCAATGATGGCAACATCTTTCTTTCAATTCATTTATATATGTTATTTATTATTTAGTTTATATGTTATATATATGTTATATATTAAGTTATGTAAAAATTGGAATAACTATAATAAAAAATACTTAAGTTCAATTTGGATTATAAAATCTAGTCTAGATCGAGTTCTAAAATGACTTGTCTTTAAGTTTTTATTTTTAAATTCAATTATCCAAAATAAAATTTCATTTTGATTTCATAAACATCAAATTTTTTTTTATTAATCAAGGCATGCATTGCCCTTTAATTAAAAGTTTTTTTTATTACAAACTAAAAAAGTTATCGAAGTTTAATCCTAACAAGTTAGTGAACTACAAATAAGCAAAATAGTTAATTCCATCAGAACATGAAAAATAATTACGGAAAGAAAGAGTTCAAAGCTTAGACATTGACCATACTGTCTAATATAACATTAGAGATATCACTATATGGTAACATTAAAAGGTATCAAGCACCAATCTTTCTGTATGGATGGAGAAATAATTCTGGTTGGCCCACAAGAGAAGAGATTTCATTTCTCAGCATTATCGGACCATAATGAAAATTCTATGATAGGCTAATTAATTTTAACTTTCACTTAAATTACATGTGAGTCTTGAACAAAAATTGTAATTAATTTAAATTGTGATTTTCAAGTGTTTACAATTTTATTCTATTTTTAACATTTTATAGTTTAAGTATCTTAGTACATTTATAATAAAGGGTTAAATATTAATAGAATCAATAAATAATCAGATTTCTAACCATTTCTCCAGGTCAAGCAACAGAGTGGCAGAACACGACATTAGCTGGCTCCGAGGCAAAAGGAAGAGTAGATCAAAACAGCGTCTCAATTTTGGTGGATCACTTTTGATACCATCTGGCCAGACTCCACAAACGTTTTTTTTGTCTGTTACTGTTTCTTCCGTGATACTGCATATCATCTGATCTGTTGATGTTGCTGTATAATACATTGTAGTATTATTGCTTTGTGAATGTTGATTTTAAAAGCATGTAGGAAATCTAATGTTGATTTGTAATAATCATATTTCTAGATGGGAATGTCTTGCAATCAGATAAAGGAAGAATACTTTGTATATTTTTTTTTACATTCTGCTTAGACTAATTTCTATATATCCTATACAGAACTGCATGACCAGTAAAACTCTTTCCTAAAACATTCCGTAAACCTCAGAGATTATTTGACTTTGTACAAAACAGAAATTTGCTAAACAAATTGATATACACTATGCTTTCCTGGTAAACAAATGTTGTTTTTATTCAATTCTGCTATGTTATAGATGTCACTATTATCATTTGTGAAATCAATTTATTTGAAATGGTTGTATTATAGAAAGATTGAGGTTTTTTTTTTTTTTAATAAGCTGATGTTATGAAGTCAAGTCATACATCTATGCACCATGCAGTACTATTGATCAGGGTTTTTTTAAAATACCAGGACAGTGTTGTGAATTGCTTTTTTTTTTCAACCCTTTGCCATTTCTGCAGTTCAAATGCTCTGACCAGTACCTGGATACTGATATTGAAATATATAAAATAAGTTTTATTTCCCTTTATTTTTCTAATCGCAATTTCATTTAAAAAAAAACAACACATTTATGCCATACAAATTTAAGTCTATAAGCTGTTGTTTTCTGGCTGGCTGTGCATTGGTTTCTTGAGTTGAATACATGGAAACTGTTTAAGATGCACAAGATTGGGGGACATCCAGACTAGCCTGACTGATTAGTGATTCTTATTTCATGTTTTCTTTAATACAGTCCACCAGTGAGTAGGGCTTCAATATAAACATTGGGTGGTTAGGGCTTTAATTTAAACCAATTGGGTGGTTAGGGCTTTAATCTAAACCAATTGGGTGGTTAGGGCTTTAATCTGAACCATGGGTTCTCAACCTGTGGGTCACAACCCCCTTGGGTGTTGATTGATGATTTGCCAGGGGTCGCCTAAGACCATCAAAAATATCGATTGTTATTGCCTACTCTTCTATTACGGTATGTGTGTGTGTGTGTGTGGGGGGGGGTCGCGGCAGAGTAGGGTATTGTAAAAAGGGGTCAACAAACATAAAAGGTTGAGACCCGCTGTTCTAAACCAATGAGGTAGTTAGTGCTTTAATCTACAACATATTTCACTTTTTGATATTATTAGAAACAAAGTTAGTTTTTTTTTATACTTAGTATTTTATTTTTGTTGATACGAACAAACCTTTTTTTTTATTATTGAGGGTGGGGAGGGGAGTGCTGTTATTTTTAGGCCTCTTGATATATTACATTCAGTTTAATCATTGTTTTTTTTTTTCTATCTTTTTTTGTAAAATCATTATTTTTATCTAATAATTGGATTCTGAATGGGACTAACTAAAGGAGATAGACTATTGAGTAGAAGATATTTTTTAAGCTATTATTTTTTTAAATATCTTATGAAAATTCATATTGAGTAGAAGATATTTTTTAAGCTATTATTTTTTAAAATATCTTATGAAAATTCATCATCAACTTTTGAGTTTAGCCCTACGAGTCATCTTTGTATTTTCTGACCTCAGATTTCAATGTCTAGATGTAGAATATTAAAACATAAGTGCAAATAATGGGAGAATACTCTATTACTTGGATAAGGAATTTCTATGTGATAATCCTCTGAATTAAAGTTGCAAAGGGATCTTATTCTGTGAGCTACTTTAGAAGAGTTTTCAAAGGGCAGATTTCATCTGCTGCTACTGGTGGTTGTGACTGACATATACAGAGACACTTTGTGAATTTTTTTTCTTTTAGCGTGTGTGCCATTTTAATATATTTTATACTCTTGGTGCATCACAATGCATGTTTGTATTGGGGATGATTTTCAATTCCTTATGTCTGGAAATGTTATACTGTATTCTTTCTTGATGAAAATATCAAGATGTAAAAAAAATAAAATTTAAACATCCTTACATTTTGTAAAAAAAAAAACATCCTTACATTGTTTGTTTCATTTAGTTAAGAGACACTTTTATATTTGCTTGTTATAAATGGTAAAACCATAGACATAAATAAATATAGACTGGCCAATAAGAGAGTTTTAAGAAACAAAAATTTGTGAATTGCAATTGTGTGTACTTTATTTTATGTCTATAAATTTGTTTAATCTCTAAGACTGAAGATCATGTAATTTTCTAATTTTTGTGTTTTTGTGCCCCTTATGATTTCAGTTTTATGGAATAGAGCTTTATGAAAGGTCATTTTGTATTTGGTCTTCTGTGACCCCTTATATTGCTGGTACTTAAAATAATTTATGTATTTCAAGTATTACTTGCATGTGCCTATGATGCATAATTTTAAAGTGTTCAGTTCTATACTCAATGTATAGAAATAATAGGCAGTTCAGGAAATGTACATAGGGCTTCCATACCATGTATAATATGTAGTTTCAAGGCGCTCCTGACAGAGAAATTATGGGAAATTATTTGTAATCTGATTTGATAAAGTAAAACAAAAATGTGTGTAGGTCAAAGTAGTTTTTTTTGTTGTTTTAGTTGTATAACTGAAATGGCTAAATTGTGTTGTGTTTTAATCTGTTACATTGTTTCAAATGAATTTGAGCTTTGTACATAGCCAGCTTACTTAGGTCAGTGATTTCTACCCATTCTTCTCTCCCTGAAGTATTATTTGTTATTCGAGAAATTTTGGATCTATGTTCATAATATGTGGATTCCTGCAGATTATTTTGATTGTCGAACATTCTTTCCTTCTCCAGCAGAAGTCTTTAACCTTTTTGATCATAAGTCTGTGCACCGGTGTTGCTTAGTGCTTCAAAGTATTTCCAAAATGTGTCATTGTCTTATTATAAAGTGATAAACATTTCAAAACTTGTTTCAAAAACATTCTTCCATACCCTGTGTTTTGTTTTCATCTACATTCTCTACAGGACCTACCAAAATGAAGTCTTGATGTAACTCTACTTCCATGTATTGTATCCAAGTGTCTTGCCATATTTTGATCAGTTCCTTATAACAACCTATTGACATTTTGCTAAAAATAAATTTTTCCTTCCAGCAATGCTAAAGAAGTTTATGAACTTTGATTTTTTTACCTTATTTCCTGGTGGCCAGCTGTCTGAACTGAGCTGATAAATTAATATTAATAGTAGGGACATGTTCTTGAGGCAGGTTCTACTATTTCACCTTATCTATTATACTACAATTATTTTTTTGGTTAAGACATTGAAGTCCTATCCTACAGACACAGGTTGGAGTGCTGGATGAGTTGCCAGGATTTATATTCTGCACTTAGTATCTGGATCAAAGCTTCTCAATTTGCACTTGGTCTCAATGGTGGAGCATCTTTCACATTTTAATATCCTATAGATCTAGAAACTAGGGAACGTTTTGTCAGTCCTATGGACCACAAGGTCTCAAAGAGGACTTAACAAACTATATGTCACACTAACAGTATATATGAATTTTTAAATGCCATGCATGTCACTAAATTATTTCGTCTTTTCGAAGAGTGACAACAAATTAAAGCTGTGGGGAATGCATTGCTGTGTATTTTCTGTTTGATCATGAGCAAGACAACTGCAAGGAAAGGAGAGGGAAAGTTCTAGATATTATTTTGTAAATTAAAAAGATCTTAACAGCATAATTATAACTTTTAATAAATTTTCTAATAACAGCTAGTTGACTACCTTCTCCTTGAATGACAGTGTTTTTATTTCTTTTATTACAAGAAATCTTGAAATCACCTTTTTGTTTTATAGTAACAGTTGAATTGACTCAAAGATTTCCTTGTGCAATTTGTTTTAACATTTGTGATTGATTATAAATGCCAACTTTGGTTGCACACAGGTTGCTTCATGTTTAGTGTTACATACAAAATTGACATTGACCTAATTTAAACAAACAATAAATAATTGTATATTACTACAGATTTTTTTTTTACTGCTTAACAGGCCAACCAAAGATCAAAATGAAGTGAAAATGTAAACTAGTGTTAATGTAGCAGTATTAATAGTTAACAGTAGTGTAGCAGTGTTCTCACTCTCTATATTCAGCTTTTAGCTTTTATGTTTTTCTAAACCTTTTTGTCTTTTTGTTCAATTTGACATTCCTTCCTCTTGCCTCTTTCTCAGGCAAAGTTTCAAAATGGGGGCTAACTTTCTTGAATGCTTCTTGAATTTTTATTTACATTGGTTAGCAATATTTTTGTATTGAATCCCTTATTTATTGTAATGAATAGTGTAGGACAGTGAGCTCTTTGTGTGAAGCAGTGGATTAATTGGGAAACTTATATAATGACATACATGACGCAACTAAATGTGTAAAAAAAGGCCGGCAAATCATTTGGAAATACTAGCTAATCATTTGAATTTTAACAAACAGAATTGAGATATAGTGATGAATCGACCCTCTTGTAATGGAATGAAACCTTTCATAAACTAAACTGGGGAGAATTATGTTTTTCAAAAAAAATTAATATCACTTTCTTGTGTAGAATGTCATAATATTTATGGTATGATACAAAGTCTCTAGTAATGATTTATTATTAGGAGGTGGTTAATGTTCATTTAAAATGAATAGGTAACTAATATTTTCTTGGGAGATCAATATTAATTCTGTAGATATTAAGCAATGAGAATTACATTCTATAGTTAAAATGGTTACAAATTGTATTTTATTTGGGAATAAATTTTATTAAAAGCTGGCCATTTGGACTTTTTTTTTTTACAAAGCATATAATTACTCACACATTCTGTCTGAGATGATTCTTTGACATATTTTTTTCTTCCACTTCCCATTCTCGGATCAAGTTGAAAGTTTTGCACAACTAATTATAGTTGATGACAATACATGAATCAATAGAAAAATTAAACAATTAGTTAATCAGTTTGTGTTGATTAATTTACTTAGTTTTATATTTAAAAAAAGACAAGTTCAATAATGCAGTTTTTAGATATATGACAGTGATTGTATGGTTTTTCCTATTAGTTTTGTTTTTAAAAGTATTTTTTACAAATATTTTTCTTGTTTCCCATATCTGGACTTGTCTAAAACTTCAGTAATCTCAAATATATATTTTCTTTCGTCTACATTAAAAAATCTGACCCTAGTGGGCATAACATTTTCTTTTCTCAGATTGTTTACTAAAAGGAAATGATTTACTTGGCTACTATGTACTTAAAGGATTTAAGTATTTAATATATTTGGCAAATTTGAACTGCACTTATCTATTCTATGAAATATCAAAAATGTGTATTCAAAATTAAGCTTTTGTTTCTCTATTTCAAAAATAAAATTATATTTTTTTTTGTCCCTTGTGATGAAATAAATCTCTTTATCTATATTTGTACATACAATATTATATTAATATTATCAATATCATTTCATCATTGACTGTTTTATGTTTACTAGTAATTTACAAGTTTGTTTTTAACTTCTAACTGTACACATTCAGAAAGCTGTTTTGTTTTTATACCTTGTCCCATCTTTGGTTGTTGTGAAAATATAATTAATTAATATAATTAAATTTTTTTTTTTTAAAGTTCCATCAAGTTGGAGAAAATTGTATGAACAAATCTTAACAATGTGAAGTTACATCTTAAACGCATTTTTAAAAAAATGGTTGTTACAAGATCAAATATTTTATTATTACTATGTGAAAAATGTATGTCATTATTGCTACTGCTTTAGGCATTCCTAACGAATAAATTCGCTTACTCTGCATAATTTTATAATCTCAAAAACAAAACAAAAATTTAGCTTGCTATGCATTTTAACTTCAAAAACTTTATGAAATAAAAATAAATTGGCATTTTCTGACCGAGATGTTCAGATTTGATTGCAAACACTGTTGAAGAATTCATTCCCTCTGCTGCCAACATTCTAGTGAGAAACAAGACAAAAATGAATATCACCTGTTTCTTTGACTTTGTGTCTTGATGGAATAAAATGTAGAGTATAGAGAAATTGTTTTGTGCCTTTTTGCCATTTCAAAATTAAAGCATTTTTAATACACCTTTACAAATGTGTGTTGTTTAATTATACCAGCTTTTTTGAATGTTAAAAAGCAAGAATTAGTCTGTAGCCAATGCTAACTTTAACACCTGATATAGTGTTGCCAATATTAACTTTAACACCTGATATAGTGCAGCCAATATGCAGTTTATTTTTTATAACTATTTTTCCTTTTTTATGTAAATAAGCACGAAGATAAGGAAACTTGCAATGTATTGAGCGGATGATGTAAAGGTCACACTGTTTCTGTGACCCATGGTTACAAGGGTGTCATGTGACAACACAATGACCAAAACTCCTTTACTTTTTCCCTACTAATGTCAAGTATTCATTAGAGCTGGTTGGACCCAGAGGCATCCTTAAGATCCAGAAATAAAAATATCCCAGTTTTCCTTACCTTTACCTATCCCTTAGTCTGTTGGACCATTGGGGCACAAAGCAAGACTTGTCGACCATCTTTTTCCATACCTCTCTATCCTTTGCCCTGTTTAGAACCTGTTTCAATTGCAGGCCCGTCCATTCTTTTGTGTTGTCCTCCCATCGCTTTCTCTGTCTGCCTCTTCTTCTTTTTCCTGGTACTGTCCCCTGAAGAAAGGTCTTTGCGAGCCCCGAAGATCTTGTAATATGGCCATAAATTTAAACCCATGACTCCTCAGTTAAGACGCTAAATGGTTTACTTTATATAAATAAATTACATTAAAAACCATAGGACCACAAATTGCAGTTTTAAAAATTTAAGGAAACTTAATAGAAAAAAACTTTGTGAACATATATATGATTTTAAAAGGTTATACCTCAAGACTATGACTGCTTTATTTATCCTTATCAGAATTTTTTTTTTTTTTACCATTCAGTTCTTGCTTAAATCGACAGAAATTGCCCACTTAGTGATGACATGACCTATTTTGCATCTAAAATTTTATTTGACTCTGTTGAGACATCTTTGTTGAAAAAGTTCATTCATATGTGGCAGAGTTGTGCATGTATTTTTTGAATGCTCTTTTTATAAGACTATTTGCATTTAGTAGTAGATTTTGTATCGTTGCTAAGTAAGAATTAACCAAGAAGTTTTGTAATTCTGCACAAATCATTTCATTCAGACAAAATACAAGACCAAACTAGATTGTCAATCTTGAGTTTTATTTATTTCACTAGTTTGAATCAAAAAAAAACAAAACAGAAATACTTTAAGTTTTAGTGCTTACAACACTAATTAGTATGAAAAAAGAAATGTATCAATTAAAAAGAAAACAAATAAGGAAATGTATTTGGTTCGAACAAAATCATTTGATTTATTACGATAAAATATGAAGTAGTATAGCAGTTAAAAAAAACACAAAAATTAAAAGTAAAATGACACAAAAATGAGTTTCCTAAATAAATATTAAACAATTCTGTCAATGCTGATCCACATCAGTTAAATAAATAAATAATATCATAAAAAAAAACATAATTTTTATATTGCAAACTAATTTTTTGAATTAGTTTCTTGAAAAATAATTCTTGATAAAACTTGCAACTAGATAATATATGTCGAGATAAATATTGCTGGGATGTGAAAAGGGCATGCACTCTTAAAAACATAATAAGAGAGTTACTATGTATTCATCTAACATTTCTAGAATACATGTATCTAGAATGCTCACACATCAAAAAGAGTTACTTTGTCTTGTATTCATAGGACATACACTTCTAAAATACATGTACCT
>JADKLZ010079391.1:12881583-12892539 GCA_021533235.1 Biomphalaria straminea | reverse complement strand
TGTACGAAGATGAGCACATTTCTCCTTTCCTATGGACTCGAAGATGGCTGTAAAATCCAATCCTCACATATGTGGCATGGGTGAGTTTTGTCAGTTGCAGATAGGCCTGCTTTTTCTCTCTGCTTTCTGTTGGTTCGGGGCTCTATCGCACTGGCCACTCTACTTGCTTCAAATCTTGAGACTGAGACTCACAGCTTCTCGCCATGCGGAGGGATCTAGAGCTAGTGCTTCCCAGCCATGAATGTCGATACCGCATTCCTTGAGGGAGCTCTTGAGGGTGTCGGCGCTTGTATTGGCCGCCTTGGGAGCGCTTTCCTGTACATAACTCTCCATACAGAAGTCGCTTGGGAAAGCGATTGTCTGGCATGCGGACTACATGTCCCGCCCATCGTAGTTGGGACCTTTTTACTGTCCCATTAATACTGTGCATATGGACAGCTTTAAAATTTCTGTGGTATGTGGTCAGACCAACGCACCTTATGGATACTCCTTAGACAGCATAGATGGAAGGAGTTTAGCTTTTTGGTGTGGCGGGAGTAAATAATGAGTGAGTCTGGTGCGAATGTATATTTTTGTTTTCTACAGTTATAATGTGTTTGTTTTTTTGCTGTAATGCACAAATTGTAAGACAAATTTCCTAATGGATAATAAGGATTTTTATTATTATCATCCATATTTCTAGTTATGGAAACAGATACCAATATTTATGCTCTAGCCCTTTCACTAATTCTCTAAAATGAGCAGAAATGACAATTAAAATCAATGGGGCAGATGATGTTAAGGTCATCTGTTTCTTTGGCCAACGGTTAACAAGAAGGGCCAGCACAACGACCAACCGCCTTTACTTTCCCCAACTAAAGCCAGGTTACCCATTAGAGTTGGGTGGACTCAGGGAGCCCTAAAAATCCCGAAATTCAAAATCCCGGTCTTCATCGGGATTCGAACCCAGAACCTCAGCTTTGGAAGCTAAGTGCTTAACCATTCGACCACCGCACCCCACAGAGATGAGAATATAAACCTCAAAATTTCCCAGCAAACAATTGGTTGATGCTGGTGCACTTGTACTTAGCGCTCTTTTCCTCTCTTCTTCATTCTCTGCACTCTTGGCACTTCTGTTCATTGCTAACTTGGAGCAGGAAAATGCACTGCAAGAAAAAGTACATTTTTAGTGAATGAAATTTTGAAAATTTTTAATATGTAAGTGCCACTAATTTAAATGTACTGGTCAAACTAAGTAATTGAAAGTATTCAATGAAAATGTGGGAAGCGTGGTCGAGAGGCTAAGTGGGCTTGAACTTGGCTTGGCTTTACTACCTAGAAGAAGGCTCGAGGTTCGACACCCGACTCGGGCAGATTTTTGTTTACTGAGCGCTTAAAGGCAGCGAGGAAGGCCAACTACTAGTTACCAAAGGGTTGGACCAAAGCGCTCTGAGCATGCTATAAGCATGAAAGTAGCTCTATATAAAAGCTATAATAATAATTACATTGTTATTTGTCACAGAATAATAACAGCCAATTCTGTTTAAAATGTATAATTAATAAACAACATGTTTACATTTTAAGAAACAACAGTAATATTTCAATAGTACTCAAAATAACCAATGGAGTTTAAAAAAAAAAGTACTGATTCCTTCTTGTCTGTTAGTGAAGTCTGAAGATAGATACAAGAGAATACAATAATGGGGGCGGGGGCCAGTCATTAAGTTTCAAGCTTATGTTACGAATCTATTATTAACATTTTGATATATTGTGTGATCATTATTTCTACCTGAGGAATTGAACTGTTTTATTTCATAATGAAAATACAGCAAAGTTCCCCTTTAAGACCTAGTTATCTATGGGGCAGATGATGTTAAGGTCATCTGTCTGTGGCCTATGTTGAACAAAGGTGCCAAATGGCCAACACAAAAACCACAAGCATTTACTTTTCCCAAGCTAATGTCAGGTACCCTGAAATTAAAATTATAGTCTTCATTGAGATTTGAACCAGAGACTCCTAGGTTCAGAAGACAAACGCTTTACCACTTAGCCATCATGCCTCCATTTCATTAAATGGAATTCTGTTGTTTTTAAACAATGATTTGAATCATCAGATTTAAATTCTAAGCACATTTAAACATTTTCGTCACCCATTTCCATTGTCACAGTATTGAAACACATCCCTTTGCTTATTGGTATGGAATAACATCAAGCTGCAAGATCTTGTTTCACTCAAACTGTCTCTAAAATATATATATGAAAGAATGAAAATCTTACTTTTTAAGAGCTCTTGTGTTTAGAAGATTAGCATCATAATCAAAACTGCCCCCTGGATTTCTTTTTAATGGTGCCTAAGAATACAAAAAAGTTGGGTTAATAAATTATAGATCTACAAGGCAAAAAAAAACTTTGTTAGTGTACAAATATCTAAATTCAAAAAATTCTGCAAGAGTCCAAATTTAACAAGATACTTGGTAATTCCAAAGAGTGACTATTTCAAATAATAATATTGCAGGTTGACAAATTCCCTGAACTCAATCCTTTTTTTGTAACAAATATATTAAAATCTTTATTTTGGATAAAAAAGAATGCAAAAAAAAACCCCTAAAGGTCACCAGAGATTCTTATAAGTGTAAAAGTCACTAGGACCTCACATAAATTATGTCTATTAGCATTTAGACTGAAGAAACATTAATATTAACATAAAATATTGGTCATAAACTAGCAAAAAAGAAATAGTCAATTTAAAAAATTGACATTCTTTTTGGCACAGGAACGGTAATGCAGACAAAGCATAAAGTATTTTTTTTTTTTAGAAATCTTTCATCTACATGTGATCCCAAAAAAATTCTTACAGGACTAGACTGTGTAGGAAGACCAGAGCGACTGTTAAAAATCATAGAAGCACTCTTCACTGCCATCTTACGTAAGCCTAGTTGACTGGCTGTGTCAACCTTCTTCTGGAAGTCAAACAACAAATGTGAATTAGTTACTCTGAAAGTTAACATGGAGAAATATTGAACAGCCAACAATACAAAAATCTGCAACCCAAAGTAAAAATTTAACAAATAATTTGAACATATTTTTTTTTCTTCAACAAGAAAAACAAAAAAAAAAAGGTGGCTGTTTCACTTCAGATATTTCTGAAGAGAAAATAATTAATGTCTTTACTTGATTAATTTTTTAAATTGGGGTATCAAGCCATTGGGTGCCAACCTTGAGTTCAAATCAATGGAGGCTGTGAATTTTTGTGGGTGGTTAGGGGTTGTGTTTCTTATGTGCCCAACATATAGCATAGAAGCCTCTTGCTAATTCTTCTTTTATACAAATTTCTGCTATGGGATGTTGACCAGAGTGCACTTTAATGTAAGCATTCAGAGATCTTTGCATAGCAAAGAGAATTCTAAAAAAAACTTTCATTAAATAACTCTTTAAGCCGACCTAGAGATTGAAATGAAATCTTACCATCATCATTCCAGGCTGAGCTGACCTCTGACCTTGCGTCTTTTCTTCCCTATCCATGCAGCTAGGTGTGGACACTGTCCGGTGAGGTGGAACAGAGGTCCAGCCTGGGGGATCACCATGCAGGGGTGGGGAGCCAGACATAGGCTTGGATTCATAATTAGTCCTTGATCTTATTTCAGGGTTGCTCTCCAAAGAGAGGCTTGACACCATGTCAGAGGCAGAAACGGTGTGCAAGTCGGTGGCAAACATAGATGATACGTTGGTGGATTGGGAAGCAGAGTTGTCTGACAAGTAGAAAACCACATTGGCATCATCGCTGTTTCTTTTGGAGGATAGGCCAAAATTTACAGCCTCTGTGGTGACCTTGATGGTCTTAGATTCACCAGAGTTATGCCAAAGATTGTCCTTTTGTAAAGGCACTGAAGAATGTACATACATGGAACCATTTTGTGTCTTTTTGGAAGTATTTGAATGAGATTCTGAAGATATATTTCTCTGATTGACATCACAAGTGTCGGAATTTATGCAATTACCAGAATTGGTAACAGCTTCGATGTCTGATCTGGTTAAGTCGGTTTCCAATGAGTTCTCAGTCCAGAAGGAACTGGTTTGACTGGCACTCTGTGGATTGGTATTGCTAGAAGTTGACAAAAGGTGGGAAGACTGTCGGAGATCCCTATCACAATGAATTGAAAGACTAGAGTATGATTGGTTGGATTCTTTATGGGTGGGTATGTGGGTGGGAATACGCTGACCTTGACCATCACAATGCGCTAGCATCAGACACTCTGATTGGTCAGATGACGAGTGCTTTCTATTGCTGTGATTGGCTCCATTTTGACCAGAGGTCAATATGATTGAGTTAATGTTTGGACTTAAAGATGAGTTAAGGTCATGACCTTTAGCCTGAATTAAAGGTTGCCTATCACTACTCTCTGTTGAAAGACTTAAGGTAATATTGTTTTCTTTATTGTTGTATAAAAAAGGATTGACAGCTGATGAAGTGGCATCAAGGCTGTTCTTGAAAGATGTTTGGGTCACATGACCATCTGGGCACACCAGCTGCTCTGAAGATGATACTTCATGAAGACTAGATGAAGGCACACATATTGATGAGGATGATGAGGAAGAAGAAGACAAACTTGGTGAGCTTGTGCATGTCTGCTGGTCTTCCAAGACATTCTGGAGCACGTCATCTCCACCAAATGTCTGACTTTCAGCGAAGCCTTCATGACTAGAAGTTTTCAAGGAGTGACTTGAATTGTACATGAATTCATCTCGTGAATTATGCTTACCAGGACTAGGTTTAGAAGAGCCATCAGGGTCTTCAAACTTCACTGAGTCAGCTTGTACAATAGTGCTGTCAGACACATCCATGGAGGTTTTATCTGCTAGGTCTGTTGACAATGCATTCAAGCAGGACATATATTTGCTTATAGAGCTGACATCGAGGACATCACTAAGCAGTTTGTCTTTGAAGAACTGGGACTCACACGTCTCACCAAAATCGATACATTTCTTTTGAGATGGCTGAATATGGCTGTAGTCATGAGGAATATCACAGGAGAAAAGAACTTTGGGACTGTGCAACACTTTGGCCTGAGTTGTAAGATCAACCTGGACAAAAGAGTCACTGTTAGCATCATAAGATACCAGTGGTAGCAAATTATCTTGAAAAAGTTTTCTAGAACAGGGAGCATGAGGTTTGTTTTGAGAGACTGGTCCATCTATCACAATTTTACTGGAGACTTCCTTGGTTGCTGCTGCTCCGCCACTTATATCCTGGTAAGTGGAGAGAGAGTTGGGGCTATATTTAGCTTCTGTCTCTTTTGAAACCGATGATGAAAAAGAGCAAGAATCCGAGCAGCTCACTTCAGGTTTTTGAGAAAAGGTGTCGCTGTAGATCAGGTCACAAGCCTTTTCTACCATCGTTGTATCAGGTTTGCCTTTAACACTTAGAGTCATCTGGTTTGGAGATGGTACTGGCGTGCTGTCAGAGTCTTCATAAATATCATAAACATGTGGAACCATGATTGACAGCTCAGAGAAACAGTTGGAGTCATGACTGAACTTTCCAACCACATCCAGTGCACTCTTACCATCCACAAATGTCTCTGAACCATTGTATGCATGTTCTGAAAACTTGGCCGCTGGCTCCAAAAATGTCTGGCCAAGATGACAGCTTTCAGGGACTGTTTTTATTTGTCTGTGATTTTTGGTGCCAAGTCGTTTGGAAAGTTTATCTATGTATGCCCTTTCACAAGATTTTCTTTGAAAGATTTCAAAGTCTTTGTGCTGACTGAAAATATGTTCAGCCAACTGTGAAGTACCTATGGACTTATCACTAAATGTCATGACTTTATCCTTTGCCCTGCCAGCAACAAGTCCTACCATCAACTCAGATTGGTCAAACATGTCATCATTTGTCTCAAACATGTCATCATTTGTATCTTCCCAACGGAACATGTCATGGTCAAGATTCTTTTGAAACTTTGTCTTCCTCTGATCTATTCTCTCATCTTTCTCTCCATCTTTTTTCTTCACCCTGTTGCCTTTCTTCCTTGCTCCTTCTTGGTCTTTGGTACATTTTTTCTGAGTGGAGCTTTCATTGTAGATCTTAGCCTGCAGCTTCTGGTAGCTTGCGGTATCATTTGGTGGATACTTGTCTGACTTACCATCAATTGAATCAGATTTTTTTTGCTTATACCAGCCGTTCTTTTCTTCACTGTCCCTCTTAGAAACTGCGCCTCTGGAGGACTTTGCTGTGGATGCAGAGTGGGTCCCTGCTTCCATAGAGCTCCCATTCTGTACAAATTTCAAAGAACTGATTCGAGCTGCCTCATCTGTAGCATCATGCTGCCACTTGTCTCCTCCTGCAGCCTGTGACTGGCTCTCAGAGGATTTGCTGAGAGCACACAGCAGGATGGGGACACTGGGTTGTCTCTTGAGTGACAGTACACTGACTGTCACCTCAGTGTGTTTGGCAGAACAAACTGGGAAAGTGTGTTTGTCTGGAGGCTCTGAAAACTGAAGGTTGGCCTCCTCACCAGGTGCATAGACTCTGTGGGTGAAAGATAGAAATACATATATAACTTTCACTTGTATTTATGTATACATTTATTCTTCGAGAGTAGAACATCCCTGATACCTAGATCCAACATCCTAACTTTACATAGTAAAGATCAAGGTAAATTAATTGGTGTGATTTTTTGTGTTAGGATTCAGAGACAAAATAAGTCCATTGAGTTTTAATGGGTACCACATATGTAAATTGTCATGAGAGTTGAGAATTTGTCTTTGAGCCCCCCTTCCTTGGCTTGGATGAAAACAATCTTTCTGTCTAAAATAGTTCCAAAGAGATGCAATTTAATACAGCTGCATTTTCTGAGGTGGCCTACTTGAGACTCAGGATGAATACCCAAGAAGGGTGTCACACTCTCTTACTAAGCACAACCAATAACACGGGAGATCCTCATTGGGAAAACAGCCAATAAAGAAATGATGTGGGGGAAATAGTGACAGAACGATGAAGCTTTCTATGAACTTAGTTCCTTATAAGTCTTTTATATTTCCCTATTAATGGATGCCTTATAAGTCTTATATATTTCCTATTGATGAATGCCATGCTGAAGCAAGGCAGAGAAATATTTCTAAGCTAATGGGTAACTAACATCAAATGGTGAAGGGGTGATGTTGTTTTTTAAATAAAAACCCGTTATAAATAAATATTAAATGAGAACTATTTGTTTTCATTATTACCATGCAAAGCTCAAAGCATCAAGTTTTGACTTTACAATATTATATCAAATCATTACAACCTTCACTCTTTTTTTTATGTTTACAAAACTTTAGGAGAAATAATAATGAGTAGCTAATAAAATTATACTTCACATACAAACTCAAAGCAACTGACCTATATACCAAATATCCAGGCAGTTTCCCTCCTGTGGAATACAACCAAGAACTGATCTGGGAGAAATGTAGATATGACCTCACAGCTTGGAGCAATAAGTTGGAAGACATACCTTCATCTTGCCTACAACAAAAACATAATACAAAATATCAAATATTTTTTGTAACCCCACAATGTTATAGTAAAAAGTAAAGCAAAGTTCCCCCTTCAGACCTTGTAGTCTATGGAGCAGATGATGTAATGGTCATCTGTTTCATATCCTATGGTTCATGAGGGTGCCATGTGGCCAGCACAATAACCTAATGCCTATAACTTTCCCTAACTAATGTCAGGTACTTATTAGAGCTGGGTGGACTCGAGGCACCTTAAAGATCCTAAAATAAAAAATCCCAGTCTTTACCAGGATAAAAAAAAACAAACCCGGACCCCCTGGTTCGAATAGGAAGTGCTTTATTTCTCAACCACCAAATCTACTTGACTATGTTATACACATTATATTATCTTCAAAAACCATTTATTTCTCCACATCTTTGCCCTAACAAATCAGCTAAACTACAGATAATATTTATATGAACGCTAACCCTAACCTATATATTTTTTATTACCTCCTCCTCAAGCTTTTGATCGTCCATCTCTCAAGAAGGAGGGAGTTTTCCTCCGCTGCTAAGGTTCCATTTCCTTCTGTGGCCAGGGATTCCTGTAGGCCATGGTAACATTCAGGAAAGAAAAGTATGTCCAAGCAAATGGGGATGTTGTTATGGTACAACTGGTGAGTCTGGCAACAGAATTCACTGGCTCTGGCACACTGTGGGATAGAAACATCCATTTCAAGCAACTCTATAATATATGATCATTTATGAAATTTTATACATTATACATTTATACATTAAATTACTCAGTAATCATCATAAAGTTGTGTTGTATTAAGTATATTTTGTTATTATTTTTATAAAGAACCTTAGAAAAATATTTTATTTTTCATGTAACAAAATTTAAAACATAATTTTAATATAACTCAACAATTTAAAAAAATAATAGAAAAACTCTAATATAAGTGGATCTCTCATATTTTAAAAACTTTTTCAATATTGTTTTTATCATTTGCGAAACACAAAGTCAACTGGATAGAAAACTGACCTCTACTTTGTCAACGGTACATTTGTGGGCCACTCGACCCCTCAAGACAGGGCAGTGGGGGCCTTCAACTCTACCCTTCACTGACACATCAGGAGTTCTTGCCTCCACAATCAGCAGGACCAACTCCTTTGTCAACTGCAAGGGATCTTTCAAGTCTTCTTCCATCTCTGAGCCAGAATCTCCTAAACATAAGAAAGAGCAGTCTGAAAAGGTTTGTTTTTCTAACCTAACAAACTTCATAAAGGTCCTCTGGACTTGCAAAGATCTTCCTTCAAATAAAAGTGCCAGTAAAAAGAAGAAGAGGCAGACAGAGAAAGCCATGGGAAGAAAGAGATTCTATCCAAGTCAAAAGATTTAGGAATGGAAAAAGGTGGTAAACAGATCTTCTGTGTTGCCCCAACAGGCTAAGGAACAAGCTTCATCTTGACAAAAAAGTTTTAAGCTGAAGGTTTTATTTCTTCCTCTACTGTGGCCTGCCGAGAAGTTAGGAATTATGGGACGTCTTGATGAGTTGTAAAGGTAAAATAGATGGTAGCTAAAATAGGGACACTCCGTTTCATGAGTGGTGCAGCTGTAGTTAAACAACAATTTTTTTTTATTTAAAATAAAAGTAAAAGTAATAAAAATTAATTTAAAAAATGTAAAATGGTGATTAAAAAGAAAGAATCAAAATGGAATAACATGTTTATTTAAATCATCATTTACTAGAAATATATTTCATTTTTTTATGCATTGCATTGCTCTGTTGGTGGAAATGATGCTTTACGCATAACTGAAAGATGGAAGGGTTTTATACTATCATGCCCTAACTTAAATGGAAAACAATAAATGATGGTCATTTTCAACATGTAAAGTGTAATTTACTAAGCAAATTAGCCATTCACAAGTTGGATTATATCAGTTGATGTAAAAGATGAAAATGAAACAAAACTAAAATAGAATTTTTTTTTCAAAATCAAAACTTAAAACTGAAATAATAAACCTCAGTATTTAAGACTTAAAAAAAAATGAAGATAGATTAAATATCCTAGGGGCAACTACTCCCTATACAATAATCAACAAAGCGTGAGATCCGACAATGGTGTCCGTGATCAGGTAGCACCCAACATAAAGACCTAAAAAAGGTCAAAAGGTAACAGACACAACAAAATGTGATCCCAAGACACAGCTGACATTACATTATCTGGTCAGGTTTTCAGTTGTGGGGGGAATCACATGACTGGCAACCACTGTTCAGGTCCTAAGTATCACTTTTATGACCTTGCCCTTCCCTCCCAAACCCATAACCCTTTCACATTAAAAGCATCATAACAGAAATAAGTAAAAAAAAAAAAATTTAAATATGAAAACATTATAATATAATAGTAGGGGCGCGGTGGCTAAGCAGTAAAGCAGTTGGCTTCCGAGCCAAGGAGTCCCGGGTGCAAATCCTGCTGAAGAAAGGGATTTTACATTTCGGGGATCTTTGGGGCCTCTCTTAGTCCTCCAAGCTCAAATGGGTACCTGACATGAGTTGGGGAAATGTAAAGGCGGTTGGTTGTTGTGCTAGCCACATGACACCCTGGTTAACTATTGGCCACAGAAACAGATGACTTAGACATAGTATTGGGGCCTACAGAGATTAGCAAGAATATTTTTAAAAATAATGTTTTTCTCTTAAGTTAAAGAAATGATAAATTGTTGGAAAAAAAATGCTTTGGTTTGGTTAAAATGCTAAGTTTCCTTTTAATAAGTCTACTAGAAAGGGCCACTGTAGTGGTCAAGTGCTTATTATTGGTAATTATTTGGCTGCCAAAATGAGACAAGGGACATCAAATCCCAGTAAAGCTTGTTTATTTTGTGCCCCTGAAAGGAGAAATGCTGCTATTAGTTGTATGTAGTCTGTCTGTAAATCACATTTAGATCTCAAAAAATAAAAGCACTATTGAAAATGGATTTCCCCATCTTATGTAACTTGCTACAAATATATGCAATGGCTTCTTTTAATCTTCTAAAAGTGAATGTATTATATAGTTTTTAAATAAAATATAAAACCATTTTAAAACAAGGCTCCAAAACCACAGGGGCCAACTACGAGTTTCTATAAAAAACAGAAACTCCTTTGATAATAATCTTGTTTATTTTAAATAATGTTAGCAGTCCACACACACACTCCTATCTCTGTAATACACACACACAGGGATGCCTGAATTTATAGGGGAAACCAAAAGGTGATGTAACCATGTTTTCAGACAGTAGCAAGGGATATTTATAGTGGGAACATTTTTAAAACCATATATACATTATTGGAGCCTACCGTAGTATGATTTTTTTTTAATTGTGTTCAAACACAATTTATAAAGGGAGCATTTTTAAATCCATATAGGCCTATGCATTATTGGGGTAGTACCGTATATTTTTTTTTGGTTTTGGACGAAGAGAGAGAGAGAGAGAGAGAGAGGGGGAGAGAGAGAGAGAGAGAG
>JADKLZ010079391.1:12839191-12861490 GCA_021533235.1 Biomphalaria straminea | reverse complement strand
TCCATTTTAAACGTATCCCAAGCTGAAATGACATAATGATTCAGTATTCAATGGCATCAAAGAAGTGATGGCGCCATAGACTATTTGGCTTCAAGCAGCAAAGAAATGAAGGCAGTGTATCAAACAGAAACGTCTGGCCAGACACAGACCATAGAGAATTTCTCTTTGTGCTACACTCCGAGACAGCCAGAAAGAGAAAAAAAAAAAGAAAGAAAGAAAGGCAGGCACAGGAAAGGCTGAACTAAATGAAGCTTACTGTCACCCGGAAGTAAATGGAATATTTCAACTTTAGGAATAATATGTGGTCAAAGATTTGAATTACTGATCTATAAAAACTTAGACTACATTTCCAATCGGTAATTAACAAAGTAAGAAGTCCATATCGATCTCGTAAAAATTCAATAAAAGCGAATTGATTTTCATGCTCTAGTCGTCAGTCATAAAGAGATAAGAATTGTATGACAACTAAAACATAAATTCCATTAATAAGAGGTAGTTTAAGTATTAACTTAAAGTGCAAGATGGCGCCCAATTAATGTGGAAGCAGACGATAAAAAAAAAAAGTAAAACGATAAAAATCGTAAACAACGTGAAGGACAACGAAATCTAAAAATAGACCAAGGTGGCGAACAAGCGAAAAAAAAAAGTCAATAAGATGCAGCAGACGAGAACTGAACGACGTAGAAGACAAGTGACGATGACAAAGAAAAACACAATTGGTTTGAAATACACAACTTCAGTTTCCCGTTAGTTTTTACAAAAAAAAAAAAAAAAACACACCAGCTTTTTTTTTGTTAGACCATACAGTTTTCATGCGTCATAGCGGTGTTGAAAACGAGAAGCCAAAATGATTTGTGATAAATCTATTCGTAAAATGCCAAGTCATATTTCCATTCACAGAGGCCACCCAAATGTAGCCAGATATTTGTCAACAAAACATTGTGTTAATATTTTTTTGTTTTTTGAGATAATGAAAACATAGAATTATAAAAATCTCTAGAACTTCGCTAAAAAAAACACAAAATGCAGCTCAAGGAAAATGCATGGGGGGGGGAGGGAAGAAGATTTCAAAACCCTAATTCAGAGCCATACTATTTAGACCTAGTGGTGTACGTGTGCTTAAGATGTGTGTGTACTTTGTAGTTTCTTCGCGAGATACTGCAAACACTCGGCTCTAACTGAAAACACAAATCTGGAAAACACTGTATTTACGTGGCCATTACGTAGGCGTGGCAATGATAAGCAAGGTCTAACAACCAACGTCTGATATTCACAGTGCACTGTAAGGCGTTTTTAAACAAAGAGCACGATTCTTGTACTTGCACAAATAATAGAAAGCCTTTGATCAGTATTCGATAATGATTACGGATGTTCGTCTATTTCATTTTCAATTCTTTAACATGGCACAACTTCCATATTTATAGCATGCTCAGTGCGCTTTGGTTCAATCTCTTTTGTTGACCATTGGGGGGAAAGGGTATTTGGGAGAAGGTTTCCGTACTGCCTTTAGGAGCTCAGCTAACACAGCTTTGCTCGATTGAGGATTCAAACTCGCGCCCCCTTAACAGGTCCGTAGCCGAGCGGTTTTGACCCCCCCCCCAGCCAACCATCCCACGAATGCGTCTATTTCATCAATGGAGCCTCTATCCTGTCTGAACTTATAGACGAAATAGAAGAAAGAAACTGCCCGAAATCAATTCGATGATTAGGAAAACATTGATGGTAGACTGGCATTGGACTTGAAACACCATTAAGCCAATTGTAATCAATTTTTTTTTGAACCAATTTAAATTCTAGTCAGTGGCAGCCATTTAATTGCATACCGCAAAATTGTAACATCCCAGACACTTCGCTTAATCGCAAAAGCCAGTTTAATGACAGAAGCAGAAAGTGTACGGTAGGTGTATAATCCGACGAGTTCCGCTGTATTGCTATCAAAGTAGAGATCGATTTTGAATCGTTGACAACGTTTTGCAGAACGTCACCATCACATCCTACTATATTCCAGTAATATAGAGATTGACCAAGTGGAAAACGCGCTCACGTGGGGGTATATCGAGAGAACGTTCAGTCGTGTACACTTCATTAGTATTAAGTAACACAATCTAAGAATGGCAGCAGCAGAGGCGACCTGGAGGGGCGGGTGGGGCAACCGCCACAGGCCCCACGCCATGGGGAGGGGGGCAGCAAGATAAAGTGAATCCTTTAGCCCAAAGTAAACACATTGGAGTGTTTTGTGCTAGACTCTTGCATTGAAACGTGGATCAGGATCTAAGTCAAAAGTCACAGCAAAGAACTGCTGCAGAGAAAATTTCCAACAAAATCTGGAGGTAGTCTATAAACATTTAAAATCGAAACTACATTTTATTGTAAAACTCATTCTTTAATTTAAACTCTCGAAAGCATTTCAATTATTCTTTTTCCTCGTCGCCTTACTAAGAACCTTTTTTTAAAAAATGTTAAATGCATCTAGAGCTAATTATAATCAAATAAAGAATGACAAAGCGCTGACTAATTTGCTTTATAAATATGGAAGATTCAATTTGTTGTGCCTTCATCGGACGTCATGGTGAAAAAGCTGACTTGAGTCAACAAAAGGGAATCAATCCTCAAACAATCAAAACAACAACAACAACAACAACAAAATTAAAAAAAAAATCTTATGTAATTGCTTCAATTTATTTGAAAGCAAAATTAATTAATTAGTACTAGTTGATCAACTGATTGGTTAATATTTTTTTGGATTGATTTATAATTTATCGACAATAATAATTATGCAAAATTTCCACTTGATCCCATAATGGAAAGTGGGAAAAGGAGACGTGTGAAAACGTAATAACGGGATTGAAGTTATATATACCTCCGCATCTCTCATTAGGTAGCATTTATATTCCTTTTTTCGATATCAAACAAAATAATTAAACACCAATTATTAATTAACTAATTGTTTAGTTGTTTTTTTTATTGATGCGAGAATGGGGAATAGGGGGGAAAAAAACAACATGTTCAAACTTTTTAACCACACAGACAGACAGACAGACAGACAGACTGTCAAAGTAAGTTGATAAAAGGGACGAGTCATTGCGATAAAAACAAACAAACACGTTTTGCCTTTGTAAGCCGGTATCCGATATATAGTAGACACGCAGCTCTCTGTCCAACAAGAACACTGGTACTTGATTATAGACGCGGGTATCCCGATTAGTGGCGCTGACTTCTGCACTCAGGTTATTAAAATCATAAGAAAAAAATAATAACGAATTGAGCGTCGAAGAAAACTTGCAATATTTTATAAGACAACGGACCAGTGTGTGAACATGTTTTGTGTTGGAGGTGAGAGAGAACAACCGATTACTGACGTTCATTCCGGACAAGAGCTAGAGCATGCTCCCTTTTGTGCCCCTCTTTGACCAAGGAAAGGATTTTACCCGTGTCCAGGATGAGAGGCCGGCTCTTCTCCAACCTCTCTGTCAGAAGTCCCACCTTATCTGAAGTGTTCATGTGTCACACCCGGTGTGTCGCTGCACCCGACCCTCTTGAGCCAAGCATGGGTTCCCTCCTCCGTACGAGGCCGAAGGCCGAGCCTCGAGGGGCCCTTCTTATACCTATGCTTTGCCATCGAACCCGTGCGAGGGTCCATCACTACGCCCCCATTAGGGAACGAATCGATGGGGGTTTCTGGCGGTTTGGCTAGCCTTCTATTGCATCCCTACCACGAGCAAACTACAGTGTCTCCACCATATCTGTGGAAGCCGAGGGCTATGTTCGCTATCACATTTCGCCTACTATCCATTTCTCTATATGGACGTTTCCACCGGAAGAGCGCCACGCTGAGGCAGTAGCAGTAGTAGCTGGAATTATTCCGGGGAGAGAACAACCGCTGGATAGTCATAAGTGCTGAGCCGAAGGCTCTTCGAGCACTAAGTTTGAAAAAAAAAAAACCTGTCTGACCTCACTGCCCGAAAATCAAACAGTAAAAAAAAAACAAACCTGCGGACCAACAGGCCTGTCTGGGAGCGACCCGAGTCAATGCTTATAGAGCATTGCTGTTTCCAATACCACTCGGTGGCACCGGGGGCCTCCACCATCTACCTTCGTTGTACCAAGCTAACTGTGCAGATTCCGCCATTGATGAGACGGTCCCTTGAGGAACAGCGCATGGATTTGTGACTGGTTTGTGGGAGCTTTCTTACAAATCCGCACCGTGAAGGGGCAGACTCTCGTCCGCCCATGGGCACTCCCACGGGAATCATATTTGTTACCCTTTCGCCTAGCCACTTCCTCTAGTGAGCCGTTTCCACGGGAGCGCCACGTTGAGGCAGGATAACGTGCTCCCGGAGAGAACAACCTACAAACCCCATCGCTACGCTCGTGAATTTTGGCAAAGGCAAATCAGTTTTGGTTTGCTTTTTTTTAAGGGGGAGTGTGAACCTGAAACCCTCCCCCCACACCCCGTCCTCTTGAGTTAGGTGACTGTAGTTTGCTTTAATTATTCTCAGGATGTAACTTGAATTCTCGTACACTTTCCTTTTATTAATGGAACTTAGCGACTGGAAGGAAAACAGGCCAGTTTGTAAAATATTTCTGGTGGTTGCGGTAGAATACGTTATTTCGGAGAAGGGGGGGGGTTAACCTCCCCTACCCGCGAGCCTAAGCCCATGTTAGTGCGCATTATATGATAAGGAATGTCACTCGTCTTAGACTAACGACGGAAGTTGTTTCATACTAAAGTCGATCTAGTACTTGATACTAAAAATAGTTTTCCTTCCGTAAAAGTCTTCTGTGACCTCATCGAGTTACTTTCATAGAAAAAAACAATGACAACAATAAGTGTGTGAGTATCCACTGCGGTGGTGTGTCTATTGTTGCTACATCTAGATCTACGCAGCTTTTCATCATAGACTTTGTTTGGATTCAAAGTTTAAACTTTAAAACTTTACATCTAGTGAACTTGGCAAAACAAAACAAAAATTTAAAGGAAAGCTATTTATAGATTTTACAAAAGTACACCGGTGAAGATAAGCACAACGGCGAATATATATTAATTGTTTGTGTCTATGTAGCTAGGCCTACGCTACCATTATTTTTTGTAGCTATAAAAGCGCATAGGCTGTTAAACATTAAATAAGCCATTTTAATCACGCACAAAAAAGACATACGTGTTACAGCCTATTTAGCATTCCTTGCCTTAGTACTGTATCTTAATGGGCACGACATGGCCTGAATTATGCCGATGTGCCAAATATTCAAAATCATCCAGACCATCCAAAAAACTAAATTTAAAATTATATAATAACCCTGACCAGTAAAATAAAAATTAAAAACTATTTCTCAGGACATTGGAGATGTTCATGCTGAAATAAATAAGTACGCTAAATTGAACTTCGAAATTGCCAACACAGACCTCCTTCAGTCATAGAACGATTATGATTTATCTCACTTTTTCATATGGCCGTGGAGCCCTGTTTTGGAGAGACACTCCCGTCCACATATATTTATAGTCAAGGTGGCTTTCGCTTTGGTGGTGGAGGAGCTGACCATTTTACGTGTCGAACGCTTTTCTTCAAGAATCGATGCCAATGTTTTCTCGCTTGCTATAGCCTTCTTGGTCACCGTCTCTCTCCAACTAGTGCGGTCTAAGGCTACGTCTTCCAAATGGTCAGTATCAATATCCACTGATTTTAAATCCTTTTTTTTATCACATCAACATAACGGAGGTGGGGGGGGGGGGGGCGACCACGTTTTTTTTGAGCCAGACGCAAGTTGGCCGTATAGAATGATTTTTTTGGGATGCGAGTATCCTCCATCCGGCGAACATGTCCGAGCCAGAGCAGGCGGCGTTGCCTACACAATACAAGAGAGGAAACTAATCTCATTCCACTTGCGCTGCCTTCGAAGGATCTTTAAAATAACATGGAAAGAAAAAGTGTGTAATACTAAGATCCTCGAGAGAACGGGCCTTACCAGCCAACTAAATATAAGTTACAAAACAAAAGATCTTAAAAAAATTGATTCTAGAGCGCAAATTGAAACCGAAACAGTACGTCTATATTGCGTCATTGTTTGTAGTAAATGTTTTTGAGAGAAAGTACTAGAATGTGAAGTAATAAAAGGATAGTCTTCAATTGTCGACTTATATCAACAGTATTTTATGTATTTCTCTGTGACAACAGATGCAAACACCGTTATGTAACTTTAAACAAAAAATTAGCTTATCAACACTTTCTTTTGTTTGTACCACCAGATACACCAAAACGCTAGCTATTTATAGGCTATCCGCAATGCGTGGAAATCGCCAAAAATTAAATTTGTTTTGACATGATATTGGTTTATTAAATATGATTCTGTAGGTTTAGATCTTGAAAGAAAAATTCAAATGTAAACTCTTATTAAAGAGAGTTCACCTGCCCCTGAGAGTGTTATGTGACCATGGTAAATCTCAACAGTCAGAAAGTCATTACTTCTGAAAGTAGTCAGGTACTAATTCCTACGAGCCTAAGAAGTAACCCCCAGGTCTCTCACACGTGATCTCAGCAGACTAATGTTTTGATGAGCTCTGACTAATACATGTAGAAGGAGTGGCTAGTTTAGTACTTGATTTCTTTTACCCAAGAGAAGGGAGGCAGAGTTGAAATGCAATGAACTAATTTATATTTGGAATAACCTTAGAACTTTGACCTTATTAGCATATATAACATTTCCTCCTAGCTGTAAATCTTCCTTTGAAGTTTGTTTATGATTATAGAAAATGCTTACAATGTTATTAATTTAAATTTGGCTATTTTTTTTTGCAACCTAAAGACCATTGCTATGTAACAGGTTTGCTCTCATTCCCATTACTTGTATTTATTTTTTCCTGAGTTACTATACTCATCAAATGTAAGACATTGAACACCCATTACAGCAGTTTAAAATCTAAGGTAATGTTCTTGATTTAGTCAATAAGTTTAAAATTTGTTTATAAAAAAAATGTACATGGCAGACTTCACAAAAGAACACTTAAAAAACTAAAAAGAGAAAGCTAACTTAAAATACAAGACAAATTAAAATTATGTTTTGTTGTGGATTATGAGTTCTGTGGAATAAATAACTTCTTAAAAGTTCCCTTTTCAAACCTTGTGCTATAGGGCAGAAGATGTAAATGTCATCTGTTTCTGTGGCCTAGAGTTTAAGAGGGTGTCATGTGGCCATCACAACGACCAACCAGCTTTACTTTACCCCAACTAACGTCCGGTACCCATTAGAGCTGGGTGGACTCAGAGGCGCCCAAAAATCCAGAAATAAAAAATTCCCAGTCTTCACCTAGGACCCTCGGTTCGGAAGCCAAGCGCTTTACCACTCAGTCACCGCGCCTCTAGATAACTTCTTAAATGTTTTGATATGCAGCACAGACTATAGCTACAACAATTGAAAGACATAAATGAATAGTGAAAAATAAAGTCTTATTCAGAAAGTTTAGACAAGCTAAGTATGTAAATAAACGTTAGGGCATAAAATGATAACTAAAATATTTAAATTAGTCAATTTTGCCCAATGAAGAAAAATAATAAAATCTAAACTTAAACATATATATATTAAAATATTAATCTTATCTGAACATCTAATAATTATAGAATAAGTCTAAGGAGTTAATGGAGTCCATTGAAAAGGCTAAGATTTTAAACAAATAGCTTCCAAGGTTGATTTATGTTTGATTTTTAACTGTGTGTAGGATTCAATGCAGACTGTGCAATTTATGTTTAAAATTTCTGCTACTTAATTCAATGGCCACATTATTTATAAACAAATAGGTGTTGATTCATCTTCATCTTCTTTTTTGAAGTAATGTCTGTATTATATAAGAAAAGATAAATAATCTATAGATGAATAAATAAAATAAAAATATTTTGCTGAATCTGTTATTTAAATTGAACTTTAAAAATACCCATTACATTAAACTGTTCAATGTTAAGTTTAAGAGATGAAAAGTTTCATACACAGAAAAACAATCAGACTAGACTATCAAAGCTCACATGATCTTGAATGTTATAAATATTAACATGTTTACAAGAGTGCTAGAAGTCAAGTGTCATCACAAAGTTGCCAAAATTATATTTAAGTATTTACTATGGTTTTAAAATGCATATGAAATATATAAATATATACATAGAGAGAGAGAGAGAAAGACAATATTGCAGATTAACATATTTAAAACACGATTTTTAGTACTGAAACAATACCAACTAAAGTACTAGGAGAGTCACTAAAGTAAAAACATGTTTTCTTATTATGAATTTTTTCTTTCCTAGCACTATTTCAGTATGGAGTAGTTTGACTTTAAGAAGCAAAAACACAGTTTGAACTTTAAATGAACAAGAATGACTTAATAGCAAAAAATTTATAAGATGAGATAATCTTTTCTGAAAAAAAGTCTGAAAACAAAAGGAGGCCAATACTTTTGAAAATAAAAGTATATTAGGTTTAGGAATCTGAGTTTAACAAAAAAAAACACATACACACATAAAAATAGCAGTTGATTCATTTAAAAACATTATAATATCAAAATAAGTAAGGAAAAAGAACTTGCAAGGAAAAAGGAGGCAAGGCTCCACGTTTGCAAAAACTTTAACAATATAGAAGAAGAAAATGCTTGTCATTTGGCCATTTTATATTGTTTTGATATCAACACATTAGTCAATGATGCTGGCCCATAAGGTTATTACTGCTAGAAGCGGTAGTATTATAAAATGCTTCTGATGGCATGCATTTCACATAGCTTCAAACTGACCTTCGCATGTGGCTCAAAATAATCATGATTATAAACAGTAAATAGGAAGGGGCAATGGTAGGTAACTGCCAAAAAGCCTTGAGCAGAAAGGGCTCATTAGTCTTAGATTGCCTGCCCACCTTGGAGAATGTAAGGTTAACTCTGAATATTAACCTCCTTGTCTAGCAGTTAAACCCAAATATGTGAAAGGCTTTAGGAAGTCCACCCTGATGCAAAATCAGGAGCTGGTAACCCTTAGGCAGCTTACAGCACACAGTGCTGCATTCTTGCAGAAAACCTGTGAAACTGATGCAGACCCACCTGCAGCATGGAGAAGAGGAACTGCTATGTTGGAACTGCTGATCACAGCTAGTGCCCAGGCTTCTGACATCTCATCCAATCTCTATGAGATGAGCTCTAGCCTTTATGACTGTAGGCAACCAGCAACAAAACAAAGACTATATGATCAGTCTTGAACAATAAGTGAGGATGAATTGGCTTGCATCAGTATAAAGACTACTACCACTGCAACTGCTACTAGAGGCTACCAATTAAAACAAGAAGCAATTAGGTAGGTGTAAATAAAAAAATAAAAGAAAACCCAAATTATGAGCATCTGCATAACAACTAGAATGCATATTGTTTTGATTGGAAAGCCAATGGAAGATTTCCACCATTTTGTTCCTTGAGTCCTAGATCAAGTAAATAAGTTGCACACCAACAAAACTGTTGCTGTAAACTTAGTATTTAGTATTGAAGATCTACCTTGACAGGAGCCAGCAGTATCTAGGCACAGGGCATAAATATAAAAGGGTTGCAAATTTCTAATTAATTACAGATGTTCCTTCAAAGAAGAATATTATGACTTACTCTTATGTGTTGTAGATTTAAAATTTTCTATGTCCTAGTTTTTCTTGCTAATTAAGGCAGAACTTCAAGAAGTAGGCCTATAGCTTTCATTACTTTATTAATGTACCGTCTTTTTTACTTTTCAATTACCTTTTAACTACTGTACCACAAGAATAATAATGGAAGATTTTTTGTCTATTTAAGGTTTGGGTATCTATTTTATTTCAAATATTCATGAACCTACAACAGAGAATAAAAAGGCAAATTCAATATATGCTAAATTAATGTTAGGTTACATTAAAAGCTTTTGGGAGGGGGATCATTGGCCAAGGAGAAAGTTAACTCTAAAATCAAACTTCTCATGCATGGCTTCTTAAGTAAAAAATTAAGTTTCAGGAGTCTACCCAGAGAAAAAAATCAGGAGCTGATGTCCCGTGCCAACAGATAATGTGATGCTGATTCCAAACTGTATCGTTTCTTATCATTCTTGCTGCATAGAGAAAGGGGAACTGCTGTGTGAGCAACAATATTCTTATCTTAGCTATTACCCAGGCTCTTATGTCATTTAAAACCCCAATTTTAAAACAGGAGAGGATATACCAGCTTTAGCTTTTGATAAAGCAGAAGAAAAAAATGTCATCTAAACTAGAATTCAATATAAATGATACAATGTACTATTTTCACATGATTCCTCTTTCCTATCTTGTGATCTAAAGTCCATAGCCATAGTCAAGCTCCATAACATCATGTTCATGTGCTTATAGCTTTGGCTTTGTAATGTTTTAGAGTTCTTGCCTAAGCTTGATTATCATTTAAAGTTTAACAATATTAGATCTAGTTATTGAATTCATGTATGATCATGATGCATAAATAGCTTGATAAGTATTAATATAATAATTATAATGATTATATTTATAGATATAGATGATAAGATCTAAATCTAGGTATTATTATCATAATATTAATTATTATCATAATACCTATAGATCTATCTAATAGTGATAATTGAAATTGTGTCAAGTCAATCACATTTATTGAATGATTTTAAGATTACATACGTGGCCAATAAATGTCATTTTAAAATGTTGGTAGAGTAAATAAATCTCAACTATTTAGATCTAGTATCTCTAGATCTACATTTTACATATGTTACGTGTTTATCGGTTGTGACACACAAAACATCGATGATCTTACCTTTTTTGGGTTTCATAGTTACTCAACTACAAGAACTTGAAGAAGCACTTTTCTGTAATTTTTTTTCATCTTACAATGACTTAAACTGATTAAAATAACACAAAACTGACTAAAGAAATACGGTGAACATTTGTAGATAAATCTGATCAGACTTCCATTGGGTATCATACTTCCCAAAGGAAATAAAGTCTGTTATGTTTTGTTCAATTCGTCAGACCTGTTTATCATCATGAATGTTGTATCCCATCGCAAAGTCACGTGACTTGGCGATTACACATCGTTAAAATTTATTTTTATTATTATCAAATAATTTTATCACACTATGATTAAACAAGCATTTAAAGTGAGCAATGTAAAATAAGCCATAAAATAAACTTCGATTACTACACAGCAATAAATATGTGCTGATTATCAATAATTTTCATTCAACACATCCATATGACCTCTGGCCTATTAATATCTTCAATTGACCTGGTTTCTGCAACTGACCCAGTTTTTTATTGCAAACTAGTGTAGGCCTAGTAACCAATGATTAATGGAAATAACTTTTTTTTTTGTTTTCTAAACCATGTAATTGTCTACATTTTTACAATATATATAGCTATAAGATATTGTAAAAAAAAGCTTTTTTTGAAAAAAAAAAAGGATGAGAGGGGGTGGTTTAAAAAAAAAGTAGGTTAAAGGGGCAGTACTCTACTTTCGCTTTTATCAGCTGATCGCTGCTCGCAAGCTGCGCTGTATAGCTAGATAGCAGCTTGCAAATTGTCCTAAAGACCAAAATAAAAATTAATTATAAAGCGAGAAAATGTAAATTGGTTTAAAATCCAACAGAAATTATAATGCTTCATATTAGATATTTGATTTATCATATATAATGACTAGATTTGATGGACTTATATAATGTAAACAAAGACTAGAAAGAGATTGGAAAAAACATGTAGTAGCCAAAAAATCAATATTCATAACGCTTTTTTTAAACCATTTTAACACGTATTTTATTTATTCTTAAAGACTTATATTTATCTATAAATTATAATCACAAACTATAAGTTAGAGATTAAAAAGCGCATTGTTGAATAACATATGCATGTTGGTCTTAATGTAATATTAATATGCATAGTGCCAAAGAATTTATTTTATAAACAAGGGGAAACAATCATGATAATTAAATTTGCAGCAACATTTAGAAGAAGTTAAATCCCTTTTTCTACTAAAGTGTTTTGTTTTCATAAATGAACCATAAGAATAATCCCTTAGTTCCTTTTTTTTTTTTAGTCTATTGGACCATTGGTCAATGCTGGGTCTTCTTGAATACCTGAAAAAAAAATGCTTTCTTTCCTATTTATCGTACTTAAAATCATGACCATTATTAAAAATACATTTAGATTTGATATAATCTTATTTAAAATGTTTTTTTTTCTTTTCATTTACATCACTTCACTTAGGTCTATTAGCCGCTATTAGGTATTTAGGCCTAATATTTCTAAAAAAAACTCTCACGTTGTCCCGTGTGCTCCATTTGTCAACCAGAGATATAACAGTGAACACTGGTATTCTTGGTTTGAGTCGCGAATAAAAGATTGTTAAATTACGCCTAGATATTGGAGGATCCATGGAAATATTTACCAAATAGCGACCAAAAATTACTCGGTGTTGCTCACATTTAAGTAGAGAAATGATGTTATATTCTGACGCGTAAAACAAATATATAATTGTCAAGTAACCTATTAGTTAAGTATCAAATCCACGCGCGGGTTTCTACAAAAATAGTTTCGGGACGATTTTATTTCATTTTATAACTTTTCGGTCACGTGGCCCGCGAGATGATTGTTGGGAATTATAATGGCCCGTTGGGCATCACAGTGGTCTACGGCTCTACGCAATATACAAAACCATCCGAAAACGTAAATATATAGGTCTGTGAGTAAAGATTTTTAGTTAATTTTAAAAAGAGCTATTGAAAGGGGACACAACTAATCTGGGAGACACTTGCTTTGTTATCCTTAGCAACCTACCCGGAAATAGATAGGTACTATTAGTCTATTTACTTCACGAGTATTTTCAATGTGTGAGATTTTTCATTCGAAATCGAGGAGTCATCATTTATAATTACTATGTCCTCGAGTAAACTTAGCGTGAAAAATAAAGGAAAAGAGTTGCGACCAAAATCTTCTGGTTCGTTTTTTTTATCTATCTTTCTTATTTTTACAAATTTTCCCACTCTTCAATAGATCTAGTTTCTTCTTCTTGGATTCTTTGCCTTATCATATTAAATTGAATGAGCTCCCTTGTACTACATGTTCACTATTAGAGTGACTGTGACGACAGTGATTAGATGCGAGTCTATAGATCTATGAATACATTATTATATATTTAAATTTGCTTGGTTTCTAGTTGAAGATTTGTTTTGTGATCCTCTATCATTATATGCACTTCTGGATGACTCCAGACTTGAGACTGTTGTCTGAATGGACTTTTAAAAATTATTCTCAGTTCTGCCATCTTCAGAGTCATCTGACATCCTGCAGGAATTCTGTGTAATTATCTTCTTTTCTAAAGTGACTAAAGAAATGTTCAAAATGTATAAAACAAAACAAACTTACGCTATATCTTTGCCAGTGCAGATAAACTCGATCCTTTAGGATTTATATATAATGTATGACAGTATTATTATGACACCAGCATGGAATAATATGATACAGTACTGCCATTATATTAATTGAAAACAATGCAGCCGACCTTTGGTTAAACTTCATCAGTTCTAAGTTGCTAAATAAAAATTGGTTATAGAATCTTGATCTACCAAAACCAGCATAAATAAATAGTATGTGTACAGAATGGCACAGTAAATAAAGGCCTACTTTGCTATAAATTGAAAATCAAAATGTAGAATTTTGACTAATTAGTATACCACTAAAAGAGATGAGTCATGAATGGTTTCTCACCCTGCAGCATGAACACTTTCTCCTGACATTCCTACAACCACTAATATAAATGAAACTATTACTGAAGATCTTTTTTCTTTATTTTTACCAACTTTATATATCTACAATTTTCCCTGGATTTTTTAGTGTTACAATACTATTTTTAAAATTGAAGACAAGCAGTATATAAATTCAATGCATGGTATGACCAGCACTGTGATCTGATTTTTGCACTTAATGATAGACATGATTGCACATACCTTTTTTACCCTGTACTTTCATAGGTCCTAGTCTTCTGTAAGACTATAACTATACTGCAAGGAAAATGCTGGTTCAGTTCTCATTATTCCATTTTTTAAGACCTTTTTATATGCTGAGTATTTTACAAGCACTCAAAGCTATTTAAAATGCACACCATTTTAACATCTAGGCGGGTGGTCGAATTCCCTGCTTTTTACAAAGAAAATTTAGTCGTGACATTAGACTCTGGTGTCATTGGTGTGGGCCATCATCAAGCAGTCTGAATTGTTTGAGCTTTCTGTGACTAAAAATGTTTATAGAAGATACACTCCATAAAAAGTCAAAGTGTGTAATTGTGTTATGATTTTATTTTCTTACAATATACTACTGGCCACATCTATCTATCACAAATGTCAAAGCAGAAAAAAATAGTAAAATAGTTCAATGATTTGTGATGGCAGTTTGATGCTAGTAAATATTTCTGCTGAGTTTTGAATGTTAATGGATTATAGTTTAGTCTATTTTGTTGACTATTCTTTTTTTTTCCTTCTTTCTTTTGTGTAATACACCAATGGTATATCAAATTTGCTTATGGACAATAAAGATTATTCTTATTATGAAAATGAATTAGTTTTCATTATCTGGTACTGCAGCAGTACTGTCCTTTGAAAGGTAATAAGGATCTTCCTTAGAATGTTTTTGTGCAAGGTCAATTTTCATTATCCCTACAATTGATATAACAATATTGTTATTATTAAAACAGTAAGTGCAATTTGTGATCAAACATATTATATCTTATAAAGTGAAAAATTGGGTGCTTTATGAGGAATGGATTTCTCTTAAAATTTATGTTACTGTTTTGATTCACATCTAGGAAGAAAAAGAAATTTATAACATTACTAAAGATCATTTCATTTTGTCTCAAGTTAAAAAAAAAAGAGTTTAAAAAAAAATCAGATGCTCTTTAGTATTGTGCATATCAAAATCATCATTAAACTCTATTTGTATCAGGGCTTGAGAGGCTACAATCCTTTTTTGCAAAGCCCTGGACAAAAACCTTGCTGTTTTTGCATAGTGCATGCATGTCACCATGAAAGTTGACAAATAGTGATTTCCCAGACCTGTCAAGATGGAGATCAGCATGTCTGGGGCATTCAAAAAGAATATGACACATGCTGTCATATGTCCCTCACAGAGTCCAGAGTCATGATTTTTAAGATTTCACAGATGACCATGGCCTCTTCATCAAAACTGCAAGCTAAAAACAGTAGGCTACCTCATGGTCCAAAGAGCCAAGAAACTCAATGTAGGCTTCATCAATACTGACCCATCAGTATATAAAAAAATAGCACTGGGCATGAAGGCATTGATGGTCCCTAGTGCTAATATTAAAGGTCATTAGATGAATGCCTTGGCTTAGTAGCATTAGTCCACTAGATTCAAGTGAATGTCTGGGGCCATTGGGTGATGCCAAAGGCAGTGAAAACATTGTGTAAATAATTTACTAATATAAAATTATATATACATATATATATATATTATATAGATGTTTCTTGTGAATGTTAAGTATGAAGTTGTCTCACTATTAATAAAAGATTTTCTTTAGAATCACTTTTGATCAACATTATATAACATTAACATTATATAATATTAAAACCAGTGTTGTTGACTAATTATGCTCAGTGACAGTGGCGTAGCTAGGACTTTGTCATCATTTGGAGCCCAAAAAGCTTGACCTTTTTGGAGGCCCCTGCGATTTGCATAATATTCAATGTAAACACAAAATTAGGAACACTAATTCTGGAAAAAAAATCTTTGCAGCATTTATATATATGTGTGTGTGTGTGTCACAGGTATAATATGATCTTTTATGAGGTGATGAAAGGTGCCAATGTCAAGATCATAAAATATCTTTCGTGGTGTTGAAGCTCTTTGACCTAAGATCATAAGACTGTGACTTGCTGGGGATCTATAAAGTTGCTAGCTGAAAAAATCCTTTAAGATTATATTAGTTGATTCACTGAAGAAACATTTCTTTCAAAACACAGAACTTTAATTTAAAGCAAGTATCAGCTATGTATATTATATTACAAAATAAACTGTATTAAAATGAAATACTTGATATGATTCTACTGGAATAATCTACACAATAAAATATAGTGAGTCTGAAAATCTGTATACAGATCTTAACAGTAACCTTCAAGATTCCCAATGTCCACGTGTTCAATCTCTAAGTTCTGGCCAAAGTCATGTGACTATCTCCTGGCTCAGGATTGGCTGACCAATCAGATTACAACATGACATCATTCAGACCAATAAAAAAAAACTCCTATAAATAAATAAGTACACTAGGGGTGGCCGAACAGCGAATATAATATTACCAAAATTGGGCATGTTTTGAAAACCTATTGACATTTGTTGAGACCTTGAGAAAAAAATAGATTACAATATTGCATTACAATATATATATATGTATATATATATTTATGTAAAATCCATTATTAGGGCATAAAAAAATGACAAAGTAATTCATCTTTTTATATTGAAAAATATTATATCACTGTATCTTCTATCACTTAGTGTTTTGCTTGATGTCAACAAAATTAAATGTTGTCCTCAATAACATGGATAAAGCAGGCCCTCATACTGTAAAGTTGTTAGTAGGCCACAAAATCAATATTGTGTGGTCCTTGTAAAGTAAATTAATGTAAAGCAAAAGTTATAATGACATAATGAAACCTCATTAAGAAACTTTTTAGTATTTGGACAGTTTTGTTTGCCCAGAATCTCTAAAAGCCTACATCACAAGTTTAATAAGTTTTATTCCTCCTTTTTTGAATTTAAACTAGTTTTTAGGTATGAGCATTTCTATGCATAAAAGGACATCTCTTAAAAAGATGAAGGAATAGCCATTGCAACTATTTCAAGCACAATGAAAAGGACACTTCAATACAATTTTTTCAATAGCCTTTTTCATTATCTAGAGATACAAATGACAGACAGATATTATAAACATAGTTTTTTTCTCTCAATGCAAGGCTACTTTCTTACAAAGCATATATCAACTCACTCTGTTTGTCTGGTAAAAAGTGTGTACATGTTATTTCTCCCACAAGAATTCTCGAATCAAGCTGAAACTTTGCACAATTATTTATTGACATAGACAAGACATGAATCAATAAAAAAGTAATGTAAATTAATTAGATAATTAATAGCATCAAGGGAAATTAATTCTTCAATATTCACATATATGGCTAAATTTGTTGGGTTTAGTCCCGTTAAATAATTGTTTACACTATTTCACACATTCTCCGATCAAGTTGATACTTTGAACAAATAGTTATTGTACGTAACAAAATATGAATCAAGAAACAAAATACTCAATTAGTCAATTAATTATTGGTAATTAATTATTTTGTTTGATATCAAATAAGGCAAATAGCTTGTACATTATTGGTAGATATAGTTTTAAGGACAAAGTTCTTCCCCTTTAAATAAGCTTTGATTTTTTTTTTTTTAAGGATTATTTTGTAATTTGCTTTTTAAAAAAACTTCATTAATTGATCTAATTGTGTAACATTGAGTGATTTTCACTATTTATATAATATATAATTTTTTTTCAAGTTATTTTAAAAGCTGACATAATTATATGAACCAAGTACGAATGAGACTTTAAGAAACAATAGCAGATAAATCTCGGTTGTGCAAATTTTTTTTTTGAGAAAAGGAAATGATCCATAGACCCAGATCAGATATGTTTTAGGAAGACTAATTCAAAAACAACATACAACTAGAAAGATTGTAATTGGTGCCAACATCTCAGTGTGTAAAGTCTACATGCACCCTAATGAAATATAAACAATCTTTTTTTTTTTCTCTCTTAGCAAAATGTTTCCTTTGTGTTAAATGAAACCGTGCAGCCTTATTTTGTATTTCATAGAGCTAACGAACTTTAAACTAAAGCTTCTTTTAGGTTTAACTACATTACTGTTGGCCAATTATACATACTCAATGACCATACTCTTCATTAGAAGAAGTTGTTTGTACTTTTAAGTCTTATCCTCAATGTTTTCTAAAAGGCGCTTTTCTGTGCAACTAAGTACACCTTCATTAATTTTACCAGAGATAAATAGTATAAGTCAAAGGAGATATTCTATGTATGATTATGAAACAGGTATGTTTTTGATTCTTGATCATTATCTTTTGATGTTAATTTAAACTTTTTTCTTCATCCTGGTTCTTAATGTTTTCAACTGCTGTTAATCCTACAAAGCAAAAAGATAAATGTGAATTTTGAGGCAAATCAATTTTTGTTGTTTAAGCTATTGCTCTTTTTGATAACATACATTTTAGAATTTTAATTTAAAAATGTTAAAACCTATACATTCTTATATTCAGTGTTATAAAATTAAATAAATTAAAATCTCAGAAATATCTTGCTTTTTTCATTTTTTCCTTTTTTTTTTTTTTCAATTTAAGTAAAAAAACACAACTTTGACAATAAACTCATTATTTTTAAAAAAAAACTTAATTATGATAATAGTATATATAAACATAACACATTAATGTCTAATAACTTACAAAACTTTGTGAAGAACATTTTTTCTAGATCTCCATTAAACTTTGAGATTTTTAAGCAGAAAAAGTGACAACTTCTTTGCATGATTTCATCCCATTTACCATTAGTTGTTGAAAATTTGTTGAAAAGTAAATTTGTAGTTGTTGCTGGTTACATCATTTTTATTAATAGTTGATACTGTTGAATACTCCTTTCACAATAAACTTATGACTTCTGAAAATATAACATTTTACTTTGACATAGAAATATTGCTACATGGTAATATCCTACTGTAGGCTAGTATTAGACTATATTTAATTTGTTCCTAAATTTCAATAATTGAAACTTTTTAAAAAAATCAGTTTGCTGCTTTTTCCAATGATCATAACATTGGATACACCATTATTCAATTAGGCAGAGATTGATACTCTCTAAAAATAACCTTTTACTGTAATAAACACAGTTGCCACTTTACCTCTTTTCTCAGTGCTCAGTACACAATTAAGTCTTATGTACTACATTCCCTGATAAGCTTTACTGCCCTCACCCCCTGCCAATTACACTTTTCACGTCTGCAAACATTTTTTGAAAGGCTGCTATACATAGATCAATATTGATTTCTGTTAAGATACTTTTGATTTAACAGTAACAGCCCTATTCTAAATTGATTTCATGTGTATACCACTTGGTGACTGATAGCCTCAATATTAGTTTTGATTCTTGGTAGATTCATATTGTTTGGACAAGCTTTCATATTTTCAGAGATTAAATTTGTTATATTCATTATATTTTAACATAGATCCAAGTTTCTTTCTACAAGTATTTTGTTTCTTTGTGTAGCTTAAAAAGGAATATAAAAAAAGAAACAATAACTTTACAGTGAACTGTAACTTGAGGCTTAGTTTGTTAAAAATCTGTACTGAATTTATTTTTATAAACCAAAAAGAAACAACAAACATTTTGTGTAGGCCTACATAGATAAGCTGTGATCATGCCTTCAGGACGAGGAGGAGGAGGAGGGAGGCGTTTGTCTGTTGTCATAGCTGCCAGTAAGATCTAGTTTTACGGCTTTTTTTTTTTTGACAAATTATTGTTTCTAAGCAACCTAAACAAATGTTTTCATTTAACAATTTACAATATAGAGTTCATGCTTTGTAAAGTGATGATCTCTAGTGCTTTACACTGTAGTATTGTGTCTCTTCATGTTGCTGGTGAGACCTTTGTGAGCCTAAAATGCTTGGCTACACACTACGCAAGTTATTCCAGCTGGAACTTGTGTCAATTTCTTTGATTTTCTTCTTTGGCGCTTTTTTCTTCTGCCAAGGCTGTTTTCTTGTTTGATATTTATTATTGAAACATATTTCTTTCTTTAAATGATAAGATTTTTGAATTACTTGTGTTTGTGTGTTGAGTGAGCTAGTCATCCTCCTCATTCTCATCAACTCTATTATATTTATGACGGTGTTTCCCAAACACCTCCTATAAGTTTTGTAACCCTTCCAGAAAAGGGTTAGGGTTAGGGAAGAATTTAGCACTTACAACTATATATCTCAATGATGTTGAAGTTATTTCTCTTATTCAATATCAAACAGAATAATTAATTACTTATAATTAATTGACTAATTGGTTTTTATTGATTCATGTTTTAAAGTAAAAAAATTGTTTTAAGTTTCAACTTGATCAGAGAATAGATGCGGTAGAAATAATGTTTTCAATTATCTAAGGAGACAAAGCCATACATATTTAGCTGTGTCTGTGAATATCGAAGGATTAATTTCCCTTGTTAGTATCAAACAAAATTAATAACCAGTAATTGATTGACTAGTTGGTTAATTTTTCTTACTGCTTCATGTCTTGTGTATGCCAATGAATAAACATGCAAAATTTCAACTAATTCTGAGAATGGATGTGGGATAAATAAGGTATTCAAATCTTTTACCATACATAGTTTAAAGCTTTAAAACAACATTTATCTCATTATTTTTTCAGATCGTTTGAAAAAGAAAGTAGATGATAATCCACAAAAATCAACAACGCCCTCTCAGGAGTCAGAGGAAAGACTTGGCTCATCAAGACATGTCCTATGGAATGAAGAGATTGAGAAACTACAAATCAAACAGGAGGAACTCAAAAAGGTTTGTTTGTTAATTACACATACCTGTGATGTATAACCTTTCTAATGTATCATCAGAGAAGTATTTGAACAACACAAAAGTTAACAAGCTATTGAGATCTAAATCTAAATAGTAAAGTGCTAGTAAAATTGGAAATAGAAGAGCTGAGATTGATATCACTTGCAGCTACTACCTAGAAAAAAAATAATAAATTTCCCTTTTCAGACCTTGCAGTCTATAGGACAAATAATTTTTTAAGGTCACCTGTTTCTGTGGCCCACAGTTAACAAGGGTGTCATGTGGCCAGCACAATGACGAACCGCCTTTACTTTTCCCCAACTAATGTTAGATACCCATTAGAGCTGGGTGGACTCAGAGCCACCCGAAGATCCTGAAATTAAACATCCCAGTCTTCACCAGCATTTAAACCCAGGACCCACGGTTCAGAAGCAAAGCACTTTACTGCTCAGCTGTATTGTCTCCACAGCTACTAGTTGCTTGAAGTTAAATGTGGTAACAAGGGGTTAGATATAGATTTTAAAAAAAAAAATTACCAGTAAGGGCTAGGCAAAACTTATAATTAAAAAGAAATACCAGTATGGGCTAGGCTTCATCAAAATTTGACAGTAAAAATAAAATAATGAAAATTAATCCCTAAAACTAAATATTCAAGTGCTTGTGACAGAAATAATGCGTACTAGCAACACACTGATTGACAAACTAAAAATGTGTACAACTAGACATAAAACAATGTGAGTGTTTAAATAAATTTGTCATCAAGGCTCGCTATAGATTCTAGAAAGTCATTTTACAAAACAGCAATACATTTCAAGCCTATAGTGCTAATTTAGATGATTGGCTACTTACTCATTCTATGGCTAATGTAACAAGAAATGTAAAAAATGTTGCCTGATGGTCAATTTGGTAATAAGATTAAACAGCTCAACATGCAAGAACAATTATGTTTTGATCTGGCATGACAACAGGCGTAACAGACACAATTATATATATATATATATATTGTAGATTACTTTAGTACAGTGATGCCCAAAATACGGCCCCTGGGGCAGATCTGGCACACGAAGTTGTTCCATCCTGCCCGCCGAAATATCGGCACAAAGTTTTAAAAAATGCCCTCCCTCCCCCTTAAAGGTGGAAAGATGTATCTAAATTATGGACCTCATTTTTTATGAAATTTATAGGTTCCATGAAACATAACATTTCTAAATGGAGACTCCCATCAGGAAAAATGAACGGGTCTTAACTTGTGGAACATGATGAGAATCCAACATGTTGGTTTATAGAAAAAAAAAGCATGGCTGTTTAAAAATAAAAACAAATAAAACGAATAACAAAATAAATATGGCTGCATTCTTGATTTCTTTATCTTCTTGTTGATGTGGCCCGTGACCTGAGTGTTGGAAATGAAAATGGCCCACAAGATGAGTAAAGTTGATCATCAGTGCTTTAGTATATACTTTGAACCAGATTAAGCTGAATAAATCTATTATATATCAGCAGCTGTTATTGAAAGACTAACCAACCAGTTCCTTGCTTTTATTCATGCATATTGATAAGTCCATCATCATACTTAAGAATTTCATCGCAGATTGAACAAAAGCAAGCATCTTGTCATCACCTAAACTCACCTTAACTCTTTCTCTCCATAATCAT
>JADKLZ010079391.1:12805312-12834621 GCA_021533235.1 Biomphalaria straminea | reverse complement strand
ATTTGTTCAATTAATTGTCACAAGATGATAGAAATTGTTACAATCAAGTCTCTAATTTGATTTCTCTGTTTTAAAAATATACTCATCTATAATGTGTAGAGTAACTAATGGATTTCTGCTTCTGCTGCTTGAAGTTGCAACTTAGGAATCATTTAGTAAATTGTAGAAATTTAGTATTGAAATAAAGAATTTTAATAAAAACAAAATTTAAAACTAAAAAAAAAAATTTAATATATATATAATATATATCCTGTTGACTCCATTCTGTATTTATAAGCAGAATAAAATCCTTAATTGAATACATGTTATCAAGAAATGTACAAATATTCATATCTAGATCGTGTTGGTAGTGAGTTCTGGAATCAACGAAGGCAGCTTGGAGATGATTTAAATGGAATTCAGTAAGTTTTTAAGTCCTTTCCAACATACTTGCATGATTAATTCCACTTTGAAAAAAGTTATAGCTTTTATAAAAATTGTATTACAAACTACCATACAAAACCAATGATTAAGTTTAAATTTTTTTCTTCCTCAGCATGACCTTGACACAGACACAGAAAGGTAACCCCCCTCCAGTGGAACATGTTGGACTTTCTCAGGTGGTCAAAGCAGAGAAAGGTAAAACAGCTCAACACAAAATACAACATACACACCCAATATTTCTATTTCCAAACATTTAGGAAATGTGTCTTTTTTATATATTCTAAGTTCTGAACTATTAACATTATCACACAGGCACTTGAAAGTTTTGGTTATAATCAGGAAATTACTACTTTTAGCTCTAAAATAGCTTTTGGATGTTTCTACTGGGACTAGTCATAGCAGACAAATTGTAAATGTTATATCATAATAATCAAATAGTACATAGATCTACTTCCCAAAAGCTTATATTTCTTTTGCCCTTTTAATGTATACTTCTTTTTTTTTTACAAAGCTTACATCAATTCATTCTGTCTATCTTTTAAAAAGGATGGTTTACTTTCTCAATTTCTTAAAATTTATTAAACATTTGTGAATTTTTGTCTCTAAGAATTATTATGCATTCATTAATCTGTGAATCATCAATGTCAGCTCCATTTATATTTATATAGAATGTATATTGTTGTTTTTATCTTGTGACAGGCTGTGAATGGCATGGTAAGACCAATGTTCACTTCAGGTATCCTTGGCACAAATCTGAATTCTTGAACCACAGACTACAACAACTTCAGCCCTACATTGATGAAGTCAGCTCATGGAAACCTGTAGGTGACATTTAGCATTCCTTAATTTCCTGTTGTATATCCCTAGTTTGTACTTGGGACTATGATCTCAATAACCATAAGTTTGAATCCTGCCTTGCTTGAAATATTTTTTTTTTCTGAAGAAATCTCAAAAACATAAAACAAAACAAGTACCTACTGTTTTATGTTTTACAGCCTATTTCACTATTAATTCATTGAACTCCATTTCTTATAATAATCTAATTTCATCACATTAAAAAATGTTAATGGTAACTTTTAACTGTTTAGCAGTCCACTTTGTTTTTAATATTTACTCTAAACCTAATATTAGTTAATACAGCTAACATTTTACATAAATCCTTTTATAACTTCAAATTCACCAATTTCATCTTATCATTTTCATCCTATTATAAAAGAAGCAAGAAATAAACTTTGAGTCTATGACAGTTAAACTCTAACAATATAAAAAACAAAAAACAAAAGTTTATATTCTCTACTAGGAGTTTGAAAACCTGCAAGTCATTGGTTCTAACAATCCATACAAGAACTCTGAGGAGTTGACATTTAAGAAAGAAGAAAAAGAGAATTTAGCTAGCCAGGAAACTGAAGCATTGCAAGAGGATGACACTAAAGAGAACCAAGAACCACATAGAGAGTAAGGGTTACATTTACTATCACAAAATGAAGCACTTGGCTTCTGAACTGGGGATCTCAGGTTCAAATTCTAGTGAAGAATGGGATTTTAAATTTTGGGATCTTTGGGTGCCTCTCAGTCCACTGAGCTCTAATAGGTACCTAACAATAGTTGTGGAAAAATAAAGGCAATTGGTCATTGCGCTTGGCCACATGACACCCTCGTTAACCATCGACCACAGAAACAGATGACCTTTACATCATCTGTTCAATAGATTTCAAAGTCTAAAGTAAAGGGTAACTTTACTTTTTTTTTTTTTACTTTTATCACAATATTGTTAGCCCAGAAAGCCAAAGATAAATAGATTTCATTATCTATTTGACACATAACATTATGTTCTACTTGTGCATTAGCCATTCAAATGATTTGTTTTGTTGTTTTATTAATCCCATTTTTATAATAGATTTCCTTCACAACTACAGATTTAATAGCCCAAGTGAAGTTAGATAGACATGTTGCTTTATGATATTGTTTATAAAATTGTCAGCATTAGATATGACAAAATATGCAGGTCACAGCTGGGTTTGTATAACCACAAAAAAAAAACTTTTTTTTATTTACTCTTTATATTCAAAGACAAGTCTTTATTATAATTCTAAAATGTCAAGTGCAAAAAAACAATAATCTTGACTTCTTTAGCAGATTTTAAAAGTTCAATACAGCTAAGTGGAATGAGGCATATCCTTGAATCCCTAAAAATGATCTAGCCTTAACCAGGTTTCAAACCATAAATCATTGGTTTAGTAGCTATGCGATAATTACCATTGTGCCACCATATCATGAATTAGATTGTTATGCCACACTCTCCATTGTAATATGTTTAGAAATGTTTTAACTTCACCAATGTTCTGTATCCAGCAAAGCATTATTCTACTATTCATTTCTGACAGACTAAAACCTGGGGATGTCCTGTTTGGTCCTTCTTTGCTTATTGATGGTCAACTTGCTCAGTGGACTGGAGATGGAACTTCCCATGCTAATGAGGTGAGCATGTGCAATTTGTAAGACTTAGCAACAATAATTAGCATATGATTATGTAAGTATTTTTTTTTATTCTTAGAGTGTTAGAGAACCGACTACTTGTGTTGTAAAGTTTTTGTTTTATATTGATTTAATAATTTTAAATTCACACTTTATTCTTACGTTCAGGTTGCCTTGGAGGCAAGAGTTACTTTTGAAGGTTTTACTGACCAGAGAGTGACATCCCATCTTGATGTAGTGAACAATGGGACAACAACTATTTACTTTGACTGGACAGTGAGTGCAACAATATATCATTGAAATAAAAACCCAGGCGTTGCCTTCCTAAACTCAAGAAACCAAATTTTGTTCAATGAAACTTTAGAAACTTAAAAATAGTAAATATTAGTATTAAAAGGTTTCCTAATTTTCATTATCTTTCAACTTATTTTCTCATCTAAAAAGTAATAGTAAAAAAAAAATTTGTTTTATGTGTAAGCATTTTGCTATGTGTCTGAATCTCTTTTTGTGGATTATAACCTTTAAGATGTATACCTGGTATCACTAGAACATTTTACAGCTCACTAAGAGCCAACCAATTGTTTGATTCATTAATTGGGAAAATACTTTCATCCTCTGTAATGACCTTTAGCTTCCCCAGAGATCTTATATTTTATCAAAACAATGAGTTAAAGGGTCCTGTTAAGTTTTGATTTAAATTGTATTAATATTAAAATTTCCTGGCCTGTTATATGTTAGTAGATAAACACTTTTAAATCTTGAACCAAATAATTAACCAATATATTTTTCCTGGCTATTTAATATCCTGGAAACTCTGGATGCCTGTCTTATCATGTGGTATATTTTTGGACTGTTGATTTGATCCTCTGTTTGGGATACCTCAGGTCAATAAAACATAAAATAACTAGAACAAATACAATATAGAGCAGTGAGCATTATAACAAATGAATATGAACAAATGAAATCTGATTAGAATAGCACCATTAGTAAAAATCACTAAACTTAGAGACACTTCAGGACAGAAGAATAAAAAGTAAAGTAGCAATAATACATAAAACCCTGAATTTATAAGTAGAAAAACAAAACCTTTTAAAATATTCAAAAAAACACAAAAGTAGAGTCGCATTTCTAATTCTGTCTGCTAAAACAAATTTGTACAAGTGCTCCTTCTTCCCTAGTGCAATTAGAGAATGGAATGGTCTGTCTGAAACAGGGAGGAAAACCAATGACTTGGCAGAGTTTAAGTCATTGATTAACATGATTGACTAGATTGACACATGAAATGCATAGGATGGAAATTTCTTCTTTTTTTTTTTATAAGAACTCTGCCTGCCATCATCTTCTACTTTTGCAAATCAGGTGCCCAAATAATACATTGGAAAGCAGACATTAATTAAAATAATAAAAAAAAAACAAGTTTTCTGCTTGATTTCACAAAAACTTTATTTCCTACCTTTATTTTATGTATTTATCTACTAAAGTAATGGTCTATTATTTTTTTTTTTTTGGTTTTTGTTTTTACATTTTTTTGAAGCAGTTCAGTGCACATTTAAAATATTTTGTTCTTGATTTGTAAGTTGTTACATTTCATATTATAATAAAGTATTTTTACTATTATTTTAAAAAGTTAAGATTAACAAGTGTTTTCTTTTTTTCTTCCATATCAAGAAATTGGGAAAAAATAATCCATTTGACCTCAATCAAAAACCTATTCAACGTTTTTACTTCAACAATGCACCAGGTAATTTATTCAGTTATAATGTGCATCTCTGCCACAATATATATATATATATATATTTTAAGCATTAATTCCATCTTAACAAAGTATTTTTTTTATTTTAATGTTTCAATAAATTGCAGTATTTTATTTAATGTTCCAGGAGTTATTCTGCCTGGTGAGAAAGTTACCTTTCCTTTTGTTTTTAAATCTTCTGAACCAGGGGTTTACACAGAACAATGGAAATTAGGTTTGTTGTTTAGGTATATGAAAAAAAAAAGTCGGCATCCTTAAAAAAAAAAAAATTAAAATGTAAATTCAATAATGATTAACTCTTTCTCACTGGCCTTAACCAATTCACTATTATTTCTGTTTTTTTTAACTTGTTTTTAACTACTAAGCAAAGAGAGGTAGCCTAACTCTAAAACAAAATAATCTTTAAATGTACCTAATACAGAAAGAAAACTAAAATAATAAGAATAATATTCTTGTTTCCAAAAATATCTAATTTTAATACCTTTAGAACAAAAACAAGTTTAAAAAAATACTCAATATCTTGGTTGGTAATTGGCGCATTAATTTAAAAAAAAAAGCCACACACATCTGCTTTTCACTAAAAAAAAATAGATGTACTATCTTGCCTCACCTGTAATGAGCCATGATGAGCTCTTTTTGTACCAAAGTAAAAAAAACTCTTTCTTTCTATCTTCTAACTTTCTTTTGCTTTGTACCTCAATAGTATTTATATATATATATATATATATAAATAGTCCTATGCCAGAATATATTAGACACAGCAATCTATCACAATAGCAGTTTTCTGGTTTAAAAATCTTAAGGCCCTAAGTGTGACTACATGAAAATAACATTGATGCTTTTTTTGATATTGTTCTTTGTTTATGACAGAAACCAGACCAACAGTTTGTGGTGGTGCTGCACTCCTAATAACTCTGAGGGGAATAGGAATCCTAGAGGACAAGTTTAAAGAACAAAGAGAAAAACTGGAGGTGTGTAAGAAATTTGATAACATTGAGCATTTTAAATTTAAATAGTTTTAACTAAAACAGCATTATCTCAATTTTTGTTTTAGCACATTTTAATTCTAGATTTTAAAAGTTCCTGTAGCTTATATGTACATTGTGTCATTTTCTCCTTAATTTTGAGAACTAAAAAGAAAAAAAACAACTTAACCACTCAGCCACCACACCCCTTAATTTTTTAGAATTACATTTTTATTTTTTCTCTCTTATTTCACTGCACACATCTGAAAGCTCTTAGTAATATTTTGTTGTAAAACATTGTTGAAATTAAGTTTAATACCTACCAATTCAGATACATGATCTATTCTGTTTGAGAACCATGTTCCATAAACCTCATGCTATGATTGGTCCAAACCTCATTAAGTGGTCAAGTTCCTGTACAATTGTAGGAGTATCAAACAATAACATAGCTTGACAGATAGTTTGACTTGACTGATAGTAGGACTTGAATAATAGTAACATTAAACTACCTTGATTCTCAATGAATTTACATTTAACTATGAACAATGAACTTTTCATGACTTTTCACCAACATTCTTTGGGATATTTTTTCCCTTCTGAATAGTACATTTATTAACACACCAAAAAAAACACAAAGTCTTGATATGAAGTTTCACTAATCAACACCTACTCCTATCAAGATACTTAATAAACTCCTCCTCCAGACTTATCAACCTTGACTTACAACATTGTTTTATGATTTTAAAGGTGTGCAATCATAACCAAGATTGTCAAATGATGTTATAAATTGTAACATGTAATCTAGGTTATGAGTATGACTTACTTGACTAATCCTTTTGACTCCCAATGAAGCATAGCAGGTCTTCTGATTCTGTTTTGGGCTATTTCAGTTTGGTCAGTATCATCTTCACATCCTGCCACCTTTACTTCTTGGTCTACCAACCTTTCTCTTCCCTCTGTGGGTTACATCCTGTTTTGCAATGTTTTCTGCTGTTCTTCATGTGGTTAAGACTAAAGGCTTCAAAATGATTGTGCTAAATAATTCTGACTTATTTTAGATAACACCCATTTATTAAGCTCATGCAGTCGCTGGAGCGTTAGCCTTACTTAAGAAAATAGTAAAAGTATAGTTAAGTTCCCCTTTCAGACCTTGTGGTCAATAGGGAGATGAAGTAAAGTTCATCTGATTCTGTGGCCTATGGTTAACGAGGGTGGCTTTTGATGAGCACTACGACCAACCGCCTTTACTTTTTCCCAACTAATGTCAGGTTCCCATCAGAGCTGGGTGGACTCAGAGGCGCCCAAAGATCCTGAAATTAAAAATCCCAGTCTTCACCAGGATTCGAACACCGGTCCTCGGTTCAGTAGCCTAATGCTTTACTGCTCAGCCACTGTGCTGGAAATAGGATTTACCTTTATACAAACAATAATAAATAATTAAATTTCTTTTTTTTTAACTTCATATAACTTTTGTGCAGAAAGAGTTGTCAGAAAAACAAGCTGTTGAGATTTGTTCCAGACTTCTCAATGAATTGATTCGTAACATCAGAACTCCAGAGCGCTCCCCTTCACCTATTGATGCCTATGTTACAGAAGAAGAATTATTTTTACGTAATAATGCTGGTGTAAGTAATACAATGCCATTAGCACTTTCACTTTGGTTTCAAATTAAGTTTATACTTAGAATAAATATTGAAGCAGGTTGATTTGGTTCATTTATTTATATGAGCTCAGCCGTCATGGGTACAATGTTGTTTCCTATAAACTGTCTCCTTTGTGCTTTAATAAGCTGATTGTATTCAAATGTATGGGTAGTATATGTCTAATCTGGGTCTGTAGAGTTTGTGTCAATGGGAAGATTGCTTGAATGTTTCTGTGCTCATATGAATTATCTGAGTTCAAATTGAGAGACTTACAGATAAAGACATACACAAGATTGAAATAACTCTCAGTTGATAAAATTTGAATATTTAATTCAGAATAGGAATGGTGTAGTCTAAGTTACTAGAAGATTCTACTCCTATGAAAGCATTGCCTCAACTGTCTATATATATCTAAGCTAAGTCTTGCTTTGAATTAATGTTGTCATAATTATGCGTTCACTAGCAGTTGCCTAAAGTGTATCTCTACAGTAGGTTGGGCCTATTTCTGTATTTCCTGCATTTCCTGATAAGTTTTTGGCTTGTCTTTGTTATAAATTATTTATTAATAAAAAAAAAAAACAAAAAAAACTCAGGTTAATGAGACTTTTTTCTGTTAAGTCTATTGTTTGAATACGGATAATGATTGGTCCTCCTCTTCATCATAAAATTCCATTTTAGTCCCATTGCTTTAATGTGTAAAGGAATTTGAATATTTAACTTGACCTACAGTTTCAGTATGACCATCAGAAAATTTCACACCTAAAGGATTTGTACAGTCAACTTTTCCCAGAAGAGGAGAGGGCAGAAAATGTTTGGAGCTTGAGCATTGAAGATCTGCTGGAGGTAAATGTTTTAAATAATTGCTCATTTTACATATTTAATTGTTAATGTTAACACCAAAGTATGTTTATTACAGTAAGAATTATTTGTTTTACAAAACTGCATTTTGATGACCAAATAAAAATCTGAGGAAGCTTATGAGTACCGGTAATTCATTGGCCTCCTTCAGTCGTAGAATGACTATGGTTCATCTTGCACACTTCCTTGTGTGGCTGTGGAACCCTATTTTGGAGAGACATTCCTGTCCACAAGTATCGCAGGTAAAGGTGTTCTTTGGTGTTCTTTGCTACAGTGGTAGAGGAGCTGGCCATTTTTCGCGTTCTCCGCGTTTCTTCCAGAGCTGAGGCCCATGCTCTTTTGCTGTCCATAGCTTTCTCCATCTGGTGCGGTCTAGAGCTATGTCTTCCCACTGGTCAGTATTGATGTTACTGATGAGTACCGGTAATTAAAAAAAAAACAGATACAAGAACTAGTAAGATATAGGGAATTAATGTTGTCATAACTGTGGTACTTTACTATTTTTTAATGTGTAGAATATAAACCTTCCAATAACAAGTAAGATATAAAAACACTTTTTAAAAAAAATAGACAACTTCTTTATATAGCTGACAAATGTTAGTAAGAACAATTATTTTGCTCTTAATATCAAATGAATAGAGAAATTGAAATGAAACTGTTTTAACAAAATTAGAAATAGCTTTATGAAATTGTGAGAATTTTTAACTTGCAAAACAAAAATCATAAATGTTTATCACCAAATTTTGGTACAGACTGACATCAACATTTACATGGAAACATTTGTAGGAAAAATGTATAGAAAAACAATTATTTAAAACAAATATCTATTACAAATAATATTACTTGTTTGTTGGCCCCCATCAGTTGTAGAACAACTATGGTTCATCTCAAACACTTTTTCATCTGACTGTGAAGCCCTATTTTAGAGAGACATTCCCATCCACCATATCGCAGGTTAAGGGGGATTTCCCTTTAGTTGTAGAGGAGCTGGCCATTTTTTGTATAGCATGCTTTTCTTCCAGAGCTGTGGCCTATTTTTTTTTTTTACTGTCTGGCTTTCTTGGTCACTGTCTCTCTCCATCTAGTGCAATCTAGGGCTATGTCTTCCCAATGGTCAGTATCAATTAGCAATGTTTTGAGGTCCCGTTTTATTACATCCACATAATGAAGGTGAATTATAATGTATGCATATTACTATGAGTGTAAAAGTATTAAATTTGTTGGTGTCCTTTTTGACCTTTAGCCTCAGAGATAAAAAAAAACTGTTCTATTTGCTTAACTGTGTTAAGCAAATACATGCCCTTAAATTCCCAGCGTAGCTGTTGGACCATAGAAAGTCCCTCTATACTGTCCATACCGGCGTTCGCAAGGACATTACTATTTGTAGTGCGGTCCTGCCATCGTATGTCCATGATGGAGTGCAAGCATCTTTGGTGAAAGCGCTCAAGAAGTCTTAGCTATTTTCTATATAGTATCCATGTCTCAGAGTAAATGGTGTCCTTTTTGACCTTTAGTCTTAGAGATAAAAAAAAAAACTGTTCTATTTGCTTAACAGAGCATCATGGAACTAGATGAGGATGATGAAAGGAAAGACAGTATGTTGCAACAAATGAATGAAATAGTTGGCAAATTGACCTACATCCCAACCAAGCCTCTTCAGGAGCAGATGCAGTATATTGGGTAATAATAGTCTGCAGCTATTTTACATGATTTAGTTTAAAACATAAATAGCCCTAATCACCTTATGCTATTTATTCATATTTAATAAGTATACAGAAATTGACAAATGGCTGTTAAGTGTTAGCTATCATTTTATGCACAGAAGATTGTTGATCTTTATCTATAATCACAATCCATAGTTTGCTTTAGGAAAATATAATAATCAAACCCATTGTTAGATTAATTTTTGAACAAGTGTGTCTAAATGTTCAATCTAAACAACGTGTAGTTTGACCTTGGTGTAGAAAAAGTTTTGTAATTCTAAAAATATAATAATAAAAAGGCTTGTCTTCGAATCCGAAGATTAGTGAGGAATACAGTGTTTCCCGTGACTGTACAGCCCTAGCTGTGATCTACATATCTTGCCACATCCAGGGCAAGCAAAACCATTGTTTGCAGGTGGTCGGTTTAGATTTTTTTTCGTCATCTGCGATTGTCATCTGCAGCAGATTTTCTCTTGGTCTCAAATGTGAGTGACCTCCAGCTGTCTCGTTCCGATGCCGCATGCAGCCAGGTGCTCTCTTCTATGTCAGCCAAGGAAAATTGACGCCTACGCTGGTCTTTGAAGCGTTTCCATGGGGGCGCCTCTGTTTCATCGACCACCTTTTAGCTCACCAAAAAAGACTGCCTTTGGCATACATATGTCTCCCATATGCGATATGTACCCTGCCCAGCGTAGCCTAATGGTTAGGGTTATCCCATACGGGATACATGCCCTTCCCAGCGTAGCTGTTGGACCATAAAAAGTCCCTCTATACTGTCCATACCGGCGTTCGCAAGGACATCACTATTTGTAGTGCTGTCCTGCCATCGTATGTCCATGATGGAGTGCAAGCATCTTTGGTGAAAGCGCTCAAGAAGTCTTAGCTGTTTTCTATATAGTATCCATGTCTCAGAGCCATATAGAAGGGTTCTCAAAAGTAATTAAAGAAAAACTCTATCATTGCAAAGCAGTTAGCATGACCTTATCTCTACTGGTGCATTTCACTGTTGTATGCTTTTGTTTTAGTCATGGTGTATATGTATTGTTCATCAATTGGGACAAGAAAAAACTCTGTACTGTTGAATTAACTAAAAAGTGTAAACAAAAAATGTTTTCTGTCTTAACAAAACAACAAAAAGAAAACATGTTCAACAAATCTATTTTTAAAAATAGCTATTTCATTACCATTTCATATAAAAGGGTTAAAAAATGAAGAGGAAAGCATATTAAGCTTAAATTGTATAGTCCAACATCACATTACTGATAACAAAAAAAAAATTGTGATTAAAATTATATTAAATGATTTCTGCATGTATTACTATAAAATTGGAATTCTGTTTTGTTTACAGGTATCAAATTTTTATTGAAGCTATTGATAGAATGGTGGGTGAGTCTTTACTTCTGAGACAAACAATGGGCCTACCAATCAAAAATCAGGATGAGACAGAAAGTAAGTAAAAAAGTTGGCTACATTATATGGATTGGATGTGAAATTTAATTTTACAAGAATAAGATCACATATTTGAATAAGTAAAGTTTGTTTCTTCTCATTCCAAAGTTGTCACACTTCATTGTTTAATTCATTTTTTGAATATATCAGATTTTGTCTCTATTATAGCTTTTCCTTTGTAGTCGAAGATGAGCACTTTTCTCATTTTCTATGAACTCAAAGTCCAATCATCATCCATCCCAGTGGCGCTACAGCCCTTGAAGGGCTCTGGCCTGCTTGCACACATTCTTCCATTCGGATCTCTCCTGGGCCTTTCGTCTCCACGCTCTAACCCCAAGCTGTTGCAGATCAGCTTTCACATCATCGATCCAACGCATTCGGGGTCTGCCTTTGGGTCGCCTGCCTTTTGGTTTTTGACGGTATACGATCTTCGCTCCCCTGTTATCTGGCATTCTTTCAAGGTGTCCTGCCCGACGTAGTCTGTTCTTTTTTATTTCTGTCACTATTGGTGGGTCCTCATATAGTTGATAAATCTCATGGTTGGTGCGTGTCCTCCACCCTGTTTCATCCTGTATGGCACCATAGATTTTTCTGAGGATTTTCCGTTCCCAAGTATTGAGTAAATTTTCAGATGTCTTGGTCAGTGTCCAGGTCTCACTTCCATACATTACTGCTGGTCTTATGATGGTTTTGTATATTATTTTCTTGGTTTTCCTTAAAATTGATTTGCTCTTGAGTAAATGATGGGTGCTATAAAATGCTCTGTTGCCTCCTGCTAATCTTTCTTTTATTTCTGTTAGTAGGTCATTTTTTAAATCAATTGTACTTCCTAGATATTTGAAAGTTTGGACATTTTCAAATTTGTGGTCTTTGATTTTGATATATGGTTCCTCTGTTTGATTGTTTCTTGTCATTGAGATGTACTTGGTTTTGCTGTCATTGACCTCAAGTCCTGCTGGTCGAGATCGATGCTTCTTCTAGTTGTGTGAAGGCTCTAGCGATGTCAGAGGTTTCTTTACCCAATAAGGCAATATGTCATCGGCATAAGCAAGGTATTTTAGAGGTTGGCTGTATATTGTCCCTGTTGGTTGCAGACCCGTTTTTTCTCTCCTGACGTAGTTAGTAATAGTTCCCCTTGTGCTTATATGTATATTTCTTATAACTCTCTCCAGTGTCAGATTGAAAAGCATGCAGGAAAGTGAGTCACCTTGTCTTAATCGTCGTTTAATCCTAAATTCCTGTGAGTGTTCTCCTTGTATTACGACTTTACTTTTTGAGTTGTTTAATGTCATATGTATAAGTCTTGTCAGCTTGTTAGGTATTCCAAAATCCTGTAGGGTGTCATATAAATATTTCCTTCTGATGCTGTCATAAGCCATTTTATAGTCTACAAAGAGTTGGTGGATTGGTATGTTGTATTCATGGCATTTTTCTAGTATACATCTTAGTGTGAAGATATGTGATCAGTTGTGGATTTATTGGGTCTGAAACCACATTGGTAGTCACCTAAGATTTCTTCTGAATATTTTCCAAGCCTCTTTGTTATAAGCCTAGATAGGATCTTATAAGTCACATTTAGTAGAGATATATTCCTCTGTAATTACTGCACTTAAGCTTGGATCCTTTTTTGTGTATTGGGGTTATAAGAGCAGTTTCCCATTCTGTTGGTATTACTTCTTCTTCCCAAATTCTTGATATTAGTCTGTGTATTTGGGAATGTAAGTCTTTCCCTCCAAATTTAATTAGTTCTGCTGTAATTTGGTCTTCTCCTGGTGCTTTGTGATTCTTCATGGTCTTTATTATTTCTGATGTTTCAATGAGTGTTGGTGGGTTCACTAAGGGATCTGGTCCTCCGTATGGCAGTTCATATTCTCCATTGTCTCCATCTTCAGTGGTATTTAGAATCTCCTCAAAGTATTCAGCCCATCTCTCAATGACCCTGCTGTTTTCCGTAATAAGCTGACCATTTTTATTCTCACACATGTGTGATCTAGCTTGAAATCCGTTCTTTTCATCTTTAATTTTCATATACATTCCTCTCATATCTCGCTCCTTTGCTAGTTCCTCAATATGAGTAATCTTGGCCTTTTCCCATTCACGTTTTTTCTTTCTCACAACTTTTGTGTCCCTTCTTCTTGCTTCATTGTATTGTTGTCTTGTGTTTCTGGTTTCTCTCTGTAGCATTATCATCCGAGCATTGTTTTTCTCTTCTATAATTTTTCTACATTCATCATCATACCATGCAAATCTCTCGTTCTTTTGTTTAAAGCCAACTACCTCTTCTGCTGTTCTTTTGATTTATTATTTCCCAATGCTCATTTATGTTATTTTCGCTGTCCTTTTCTAATGTTGTTAGTTGCGTTTGGAGTGCATTTCTATATGTTTCTGCCACAAGGGGATCCTTTGTGAGTTTTTGACTATCATATTGCTGTGCTCTCTTTCTTTGGTAATTGTGTATGGTGCTTATTCTTTGTCTAAGTTTAGCTTTTACTAGTAGGTGGTCTGAATCAGCATTTGCTCCTCTGAAACTTCTTACATCTAGTATATCTGATCCATGCCTCTTATCTATGAGTATGTGATCTATTTGGTTCTGGGTGTTGCCATCAGGTGAGATCCAGGTTACCTTGTGAATATTCTTATGTTGGAATTTTGTGCTGCAAATAGACATTCCTTTTCCTGATGCAAAATCCACTAATCTTATGCCATTATTGTTAGTCTCTTCATGTAAGCTTTCTTTGCCAATGGTTGGTCTGAATGCTGGTTCTTTCCCAATTTTTGCATTGAAATCTCCTAGGACTATTTTGATGTCATGCTTTGGTGTTTCATCATAAATTCTTTCCAGGCCATCATAGAAGGCTTCTTTTGTGTTATCATCTGTATCTTCAGTAGGGGCATGAACATTGATAAATGATATGTTGAAGAATTGTCCTTTCATACGTAGTGAGCAGAGCAAATCCAGTACCTAGGTTGTTAGTGCTTCCACCACTATAAAATATAGTATACTCCTTGGTTCTAATAATGTCTGAGTCTTTCCACCTGATTTCCTGTAGGGCTATAAGGGGTATCCTATATTTCTTTAACACTTCCGTCAGTTGGGCAAGCGCACCTGCTCTATAAAGGCTTAGCACATTCCATGTCGCAAAACAAAAATCATGTCCTTTTCCAGGCCTAGGTCGTTTTCCTTTGAGATCTGTCCGGGTTTTCTTGTGTGTATAGGCTTTCGTAACAATTTTTTTTTTTATATGACAGAGTTGTTAGCCCTGTGCATAACCATCTGGGGGGCTGCCCCTTTCAGCTCTCTGGATAGCTGCCTTTATTTTTGGGTAAGGTGCCCTAGCCTTTGTGGATCCCTCCACTTCCTGCAAGGCAGCAGGTTTGATTTTGGTCCACCCCGGGTATTTTATTTCCCCGGTACCCACCATATCTGGAGGGCATTCCCCTATCCGCCACCTGGGGAGGCGCTCGATGGGAGATCAAAAACTCCACACGAGCTCAAATTCCAATGCTTGCTTTAAAAAGCTGGCCATATGCATGACATTGGTTAGGTTAGCTCTTCTGCAGTTAGGCCTGCTTCTTTTTTTTTCTATCTACTTTCTTTCATGAGAGCTGATTTTCTTGCCTCATATCTTGAGACTTCCAGCATTCATGGCTTCACTTTTTGAGGAGCTTTCGTGAGCTAGCTATTCCCCGGTAGGAATGTTAATCTTACATTCTTTGAGGCAGAGGCAGCTCTCACAGGTGTTTTTGTAATGTTTGTATCCCCCCCCCCATGAATGCTTTCCTGTACACATCTCCCCATGTAGAAGTCATTTGGGAAGTTGATTTTCAGGCATATTGACTACATGTCCCACCCATTATTGTCTGGATCCTTTAGCATGGATAATGTTTATCTAGGCTGTGACAACTGTAGGATTCCAACTTCTGTCAAGTGGTCAAACGTATTCACCTGATGAATTTGTTTATACTGTAAGTGGTAGGAGTTAAGTTTTTTATGTAGTGGAAATATAAAAATCTACAGTGCTGTAGTCCTACCTTCACTCTTATTTGTTTCAAAGTCCTGAACTGAATGAGTGTTTATTTTGATGTTGCAATTCTTTTATTGTATAATTTTAATTTTTAAGAATGTTATTTCTTGAATGATTGTTTCTTTAATGTTTCATTAAAAAGCAATTGGTCAGAGTAATGAGGCTCCAATACCTGTAGTTGAAGAAGCCCACAATTCAGCAGCTGGTAGGGCTTGATGCAGACACACATTTTTTTACAAGTTGTATTCTCTAGATAACCTGATATTCTAGACCCTATTTAATTTATTAGCTAAAAAGTCAAATTACAACAAATTATTTTAAGATGCTTTAACAAAATCTTACTTTTCATTAGTATTTTTATTTTTATGAAAACTCATGTTGAATCACAAAATAAAAGTAAAAGCTTACTAATTAACACTTTTACAAAACAATTTACTGTCTTCAAACATTACCTTCTATTAAATCTTAAGCCTCTAACATGACCTTCTACTAAATCTTTGCCTCCAAGCATTGCCTTCTAGCAAATCTTTTCCTCTGTTTTAGACTATATTTTTGTGCATAGATGTTTGTATTATAATTGTTGTAAACTGTGCTTTAATTCAGATCTTAAAATTAGCATTCTCAAAATGTTGTACTACCTACTAATCATTTTCCTATTTTACTAGACTAAGTCTAACATTAATATTTTACCAAATTTTAGGTTTAGGTTAATTGCAAATTAATAGTTCATATATATTTTGTGACTCCATTACTGTATTTTGTTTCAATATTGAAAAAGCTATCACCTACTTTATAATTGGTTAGAATTGGAGGACTTCGTGGTCAATGTGGAGATTAAGGCTAGGATGTAATAATCTTTAATTTAAAAGAACATCTATGACGTGTACTATGAACAAACAAAAAATAAGCCCAAATATTTACAGCATTTACATTAATGCATTAACTGTGTTTTTTTTATTTGTGTAATTTTTTAAAATCAAGTACCAATACTTTGCTTCCAGTAGTTTAGCATTAAAAATGAAGCCAGATTAACTTCTATTATATACATTTGATGAACCAATTATTCAGCTATTCACATAAACTTTAATACTGATCAATCCATTAGACAGAGCAAGGAAGATACATGAGTGTTCAGGGGCTTAACTTCTGAACTGACTGGTCCTAGTGAAGATGAATTGTGAATTTCAGGATCTCTCAAGGTCACCTCAAAGACCTTCTAACCTATCCTGCTTTGTAGGGGAAAATAAAGATGGTTGGTCATTTATCAACCATCTACCATATAAATGGATGACTCCTTTGCATTGCAAGGTCTGAAGGAGTACATTAATTATTTTTTTTACTCCATGACATGAAAAGAAAAATATGATAGATGTCAATTTTTTTTAATTTTTTTTTACAAAATGACATTAACAGTTAGAATTTTGCAGCTTTTTTTTGTTTCAGCCTGAATTGAAGAACCAATAGAAGCATTAGCAGTAGCTGTAATATTAGAATTAACTTTGTTTTTGTTACTATAATTTTTTTATTTTTTTTTTGTTTAGTTAACTTTTTTTTTGTTAATTTTTTAAAATTTTGATACATTAATTTGCATTAAAAATAATGATTTATTGTTATTAACTAGAGTTTTTTATTTTCAATATGTTTTATTGTATATTGATAATATTTTTTAATCAATGTTTATTCACCATACTATAGTATCATGACAAGACTAATAAATAATTTTGTTTAACTCTTTCTCTCCTAACAGATAATACTAACGTTGATTCCATCAGAATGTGTTAAATAATTACGGAGAGAAAGAGTTAATTTTGTAAATTTAAAAAAAATGAAGGATTTATTCTTTTTTTTTTCTCTTTTTCTCTAATTTTTCATGATGGGGAAAATGGTGTGAACAAGAAAAAGTCACTGTTTGAAATTTAATTTTTTTCTTCTTTTAGATGACGGGCGTCGAGGTATCAAAAGTAAATCAGGTTCTCAAAACAAGGTGCCAGTCAAAGATGTTAGAGCATCTAAAACCCCTGTAAGTTTTACATGGGAACATTTGGTCTGACATAAATTGCAGCCAATCTTAGCTTGTGTCAAAGAATATTCAATGTACCAGAAGATCTATTTTTACAAAGCTTATATCAACTCACTCTGACTGTCTATCTGTCTGGTTGTCTTGTAAAATGTTTGTAAACGTTCTTTTTACAACACCCATTCTCTGATCAAATTAGCAAAGATATATAAATTTAAAAAATGGCCAATTAGTTAATTATCGGTAATTAATGATTTTGTTTGGTATCAGAAGAGGTAAATAAATCCAACAGTTAAAAAAATGTGCATGTTTTTCTACCGCTTCCAATTCTCAGATCAGGTTGAAATTTTGCCTAATTATTCAAAGTCAATAATACATGAATCACTCAAAAAATTAAACCATTAGTTAAACAATTAGTGGAATTAATTTATATCATTTTATACAGAAATTGGGAGCTAATCCTTGCATGGTGTAGATAAATGACATTGATTTTGTGGTTCTTCCCCTTAGATTGGCTTTGTTTTGTTTTTTAAAAGATTTTTAAAAAATTTATTTTGCTTGTTCCAGCCAATCAAACCTGATGCTAAGGGTAAAACAGCACCATCACCTGCCCCAGCCACCAAGAAGACTCCTCCTCCTGTTAAAACACCTCAAGCACCTGTAGCTACCCAGCCTTCAGCCACTGAAGCAGTCCCAGAGCAGAACAGCTCTGAGGCCACAAATGTCCTTGTGGTAGAACAAGAACTCTCACCTGCAGAAAAACTCTACAAGTCAACATTTGCACTACAGGTAGTTGGTCTAGTAGAATATTATTTATGCAAAATAGGTTATGCCTCTTAGTTAATACAAGTGAATACAAGTCAACCATTTTAGTATGTTCAATTTTACTAGCTCCGGAGTGAATGACATAAATGTATAATAATTTTTAAAGTTAAGAATCCGTTTCCATTATTAACATCATAGTAATTATTAACTAAAAATACATCTGTGGTTTTATTCTCTGCTGTCTCGAATCTCATTCAGGGAAGAACTTGTTTACTATTTCTTTTTTTTTTCCTTTTGTGTATTGTGTTAAATAAGCCCTTATCATCTAGTAAAAGGCTCTACTGTCATTGGACCAACAATGCTTTCAAACCTGAAGCCCTTATCATCTAGTAAAAGGCTCTACTGTCATTGGAGACCAACAATGCTTTCAAACCTGATGCAATTTTTGTATATACTGATGTGTCTGCATCAATAGACTCTGGAAGAGCAGGCTATGGAGCCTAAATCGAGTTTCTCAGCTATGACTCAGTCAAAATCTTTAGACAATGTGGTAGTGTTTACAGTTTTGATGTGGAGGCCATGGCGATATGTGAAATCTTAAGTCATTGATGAGGGACATTTTAGGGCGACACAGATTGTTGTGGTCACTAACTCAAAACCTGCACTACATGGCCCCCTAATATCAAGTCTTTATATAGCTCACACAACATAAAGCAACGCTATGGCATCCCTGTAATAATGCAGTGGGTACCCGAGTCACATAGGTGTGACTGGGAACACTATTGCAGACTCCCCTTGCCCACCAGGGAGGGCTAACACCACCCACCGAACAGGCTGTGAGGTTTCATCATGCTCTGACTATAATCCAAAAAAAGAAAAACTGGAAAAGTGGTTTGAGTGCTGGGACAAGTCCCAAAAAGCAAGTGGAGTCTGAGAAACGCATGAGGTTCCCTGACCACACTTTCCTTTGGTGGAGGCTGTCAGTGCCTGAGCAAGCTATTATAGCACAAAGCAGGACAGGACAGTGGCTCATATTTCTCATGACTATGACCAAATATTAACTTATGGTGCTCCGGTTTTGAGGGAAAAGAGAAAACTGTATCTCATATTCTTTTTGACTGCCACAGACTTGCTGATCTCCATCTCCATCAGAAGCCAAACCAAAATTTATCAACCTGCATGGTCACATGTATGCACTACGCAAGACAGCACGGTTTCTGTCCAGGGCTTATGCAAAAGGAGATTTGAGCCTCTCAAGCCCTGATACAAATAGAGTTTAATAATGATCTTGATATACAGTATACTAAAGAGTATCTAGCATGTAAATCATAGCAAGGACTGCATAGCCAAGGAAATACTGCACTCCTCCTTAATCTTCTGACTTATGTTTATTATATTGTTAAAACTTGATTTTTTTCCCATTAGGTGTATGACATTCTTGGAGACATGGCAGATAAGATGGACGACATGTTTGGAGCTATGAAAAATGACAAAGCAAATTTTATCTATTAGTGTGAAGAGGCTGTTATACTAAGTATATATATGTATAACTTTATTGCAAAATTTGTTTAATTGAATTTAAAACTCTGTGATATTAATGTAATTATAATAATGTCAATATCTTTCTGTATTTATACTATGTGATGTGAATGACTGTTACTGTAACTTGAACTTTGTATGAATGTAATAAATGTACTATTTATACTGGAAGTATTCAATTTTGGTTATTGGCAATATTTTATTCATTACTTCTTTTAATTCTGCAGAGCATTTACATACTCTGAAATTTGGCTGTTCATTTGATTTTGTTAAGTATCAGAAATGTATATATAGAAACATATATTACTTAAAATACCCAGTTGTAAATGATAAATTTATATTTAGTTAAAAAAAAAAGAACCTAGCATGATTCAATACCAATATTTAGGTTAAAAATTACTATCAGCCTATCAGGTTAATGCCTCAATAGGAGCTAGTCCACCAGCAGATAAAATAGTTTGACACTACTACATTTGAAAGTGTATTTGTTTTGCTATGTAACAATGTTTTGTTTGTTATACATCTTTTGAACTTAAAGAAATAAAGATGATTACATCTTAGCCAAAACCTTCAGGACAGCTGGATGGCGTTCTGAGTACAAGTGCATAATAATGAACAAGACTGTATCTAAAATTAAAACCATTGTACAAAACAAATTAATAAATGACAATGAAGACTTGTGTCCCTAATATCAGCGAAGCCACACAAAATCCTTGAAAGTATGTTTTAAACTTATTTCTAAATAACAAAAATAAACTGAATCAACAGATAGAGTCCCCCTTTCAGACTTTGTGGTCTATAGGGAAGCTGATGTAAAGGTCATCTGATTCTGTGGCCTATGGTTAACGAGGGTGTCATGTGGCCAGCACAATGACCAACCGCCTTTACTCTTTCCCAACTAAGTCAGGTACCCATTAGAGCTGGGTGGGCTCAGAGGCGCCCAAGGATCCCGAAATAAAAATCCCAGTCTTCACCAGGATTTGAACCAGTGACCCCCGGTTCAGAAGCCATGCGCTTAACCGCTCAGCCACAGCTCCTCCAACAGAATCAACAGATACATAAACTTATTCAGTTCAAGAATTTAATAAATTGAATGTTATATTTAAACACTGTGTAAATCACAGGGAAAGGTGGTAACTTTTGAAGAAAGAAAAGAGAACATTATTAAACCTTTCTCGATGGAAGCTTTGTAAGTGTTGAATATGGCATAGCCACATAAAATATTGTCCATTTCCTTTTTTTTTTTTTTTTTTTTTTAGATAAAAAGACATGCCTTTATTTGTCGTTATTGTCAAACATATAAGAATTCTGTTTTAAAAAAAAAAACCAATTAGAACAAGTCAGCCCCTTTAAACTGATCAATTCATTGCATTGCTAAAAAACAGCATCACAAAAATTATTGAAAGGGTACATAGGTCAAACGTTTTGGGAAACACTGCTCTAAACTATAGTATGAAATATGAGTTAACAAATTCATCATCTTCACCACTGTAGTTCATGTCTGTAGTTCATGTTTCAGCTAGACTAAATGTATTTTCATGTATTTTCATTCAAAATGAGTGTCAAGCAAAAATCAACTCATGTAAGCGCACAAGTAATGTACAAAAAATAAAATAAGCCAAGTATTTTTACCAAATAAAGTTTATTATATTATTTTGGTTTGTATTTGGTCTAAATCTATTAAAAAGGGACATGAGACAAAATATATGTTATTTAGTTGACAGTTTTAAACATATTTGTACATAACATTTTTATTTAGTTCATTTGTGTGTGAGTGTAGGTATGTTAAGATTGTGTACAAAATCTATAATATAGCAACAACAATAATCGGAACAATCCATGAACTAAGCAAAATATATTGAACAATTCATGAGTAGTCAAAACATTCATTAACACAAAACAAAACATCAACAAATCATGAAACGCTGAAGCACAAAAAAAAAAATGACAGTCAAAAGGGAAACATTGTACAGAAATGAAAGTTCTGTGAAAAGAGAATACCAAGGGACATAAATAACAGTGAAACATACATAGAGACTACACAGAATTTAGTCGTTTAGTTGAGAGCCGTTATGAACAAATATTTATAGATGCATATGAGAGAGAGGGAGAGAGGAAATAGTTACAATAGTGACCAGCAATGATATAGTTCCAATGAGAAAATATTGACAGCTACAATTGAATAAAAGGCTGAAGAGTCTGCTGATAACTGTCATTATAAATATATTTACATATAAACCATTGCAAGCAGCGCAGTCTGCAAAACATTTTGTAGTTCTTTGCACAGTGTGGGTGCTCCCATCTCTTCAACAACAAAATGAGCTATACAAAACTTGTGTGCCCAGTGCAAAAAAAAGATGAGCAGAGGCTCTGGGGGTGTGGACTGGGGCATTAGCTGTTGTTGGCTGGGGATGTCCTACCAGCACCTGGTGCCACCCAGTCTACAGAGTACTTGCGGAACTCCCGGTATGGGGTTTTGTCAAGCTGCTCAATCTCTGTGACGTAAGTTTTGTTTGACCGGCTGTCTGTGGTGAGTCCTAGCAGCCACTTCCTGCACTCCTCCGACTGGGAGGAGGTGACATTCTTGGCCAGCCAAACATTTACCCATTTCAGCATGTTGGTATATTTCTTCTGAGTGACTTGCTTGTGACTCTAAAACAGAATAAAAAAAAACAGGATTAAAAAATTAGCAAAATATATTTATAAAAGGTTATTATTTCTTACACTTTGTTCAAGTCCAGAGACTTGTATTATTGATTTATAAGCTTTGGTGTCATAGATGGCATAGATTATTACTTTGATTTTAATCTTTTGCAACAAATGTTTCTGAAATAATTTAAGTCAACAGTTTCCAAAAATAAATAAATAAATAAAACCTCAATGCTAAGTCAACATCAAATAAACGTTAAAAGAAATGTAAGAAAATTTAAAATGTAAAAAAAAAAAAAGTTAAAACAAAGCTGAACAATGTCATCTCTCAAGGCAAAATGATTCTAAAAGATAAATGCAAACCAAGGTAGTTAAATAGCAAAAACATTGACCTCACTATTTAAAAAAAGCTGACACTAGTCAGCCAAAAGCCTTTTTTTTATGAAAGGGAAGCGATCACAATGGCAAGAAAACACTTCAGGGACATCCTAGAAGCCTCCAGCAATGAATCTGCTACCTAGGTGACGAAAGCACCTAATAGAGCATCACACACAAAACAAAATGGCAAAGGACAAAAGAACATCGCAGGTTCACCTAGGTCTCACCAGCCACATGAGGAGGCATAAAACCCTAGTGCAAAGCCGTCAGCCCCCTGGATGACAAAAGTGGTCATCACTGAACCATGACGAACGAAGATGTAAATATAATTTCTTTTTTACTTTTGCATAAATATAACTAGTTAGACTTTCACAACAAAACCACTAAGTTACCTAATGCTGAGGCAGAGAAATAAAAAAGCACTCCTGCATCCTTGTAGAATCCCAAGAATGGGAACAAAGTTGATTTTATATAGCAATAGGTCAACAAATATAAAAAAGATATTACAAGACCCAAATGAAAGCTATAAAAAAGATGTTCTAAGACCCAAATGAAAGCTATAAAAAAGATGTTCTAAGACCCAAATGAAAGCTATAAAAAAGATGTTACAAGACCCAAATGAAAGCTATAAAAAAGATGTTACAAGACCCAAATGAAAGCTATAAAAAAAGATGTTATAAAACCCAAATGAAAGCTATAAAAAAGATGTTATAAGACCCAAATGAAAGCTATAAAAAAGATGTTATAAGACCCAAATGAAAGCTATAAAAAGATGTTCTAAGACCCAAATGAAAGCTATAAAAAAAGATGTTCTAAGACCCAAATGAAAGCTATAAAAAGATGTTCTAAGACCCAAATGAAAGCTATAAAAAAAGATGTTATAAAAACCCAAATGAAAGCTATAAAAAAGATGTTCTAAGACCCAAATGAAAGCTATCATTGAAAACAAAACAAAAAAAGATATCAGGTGTCTACTGGCTGTGTCTAAGATGTAACTAAAGTTGAAGGTCACAGTTCAAGTCTGCATATGTCTGCAAATAAGAACTTAAAATCTTCTGTGTTTAAAGACAATGACAAATAAAAACTAGAAAAAAAAAACAAGCCCAAGATATCAAAGTGGAACTGGATAACACCTTGCAAAAACCAGCTACCTATGTTGCAAGGCATGCCAGGGAAAGTGGGCAGGCCCAAGCAAACTTGAAAGAGGTCAGTCATCAGTGAAGCTGAGGATACTGGAGTGACATTGGAGCAGATGAAGAAATCTGCTCAGAACCTAGTTCGGGTGAAGAGGTGTGGTTGCAGCGCTTTGCTCCACAGGGAGTTCACAGGATTAAATCTAAGTCAATTAAAATAAATTATTTAGGAAGATACATAATTTTAAAACACAGCCAGATTCAGCCGACAAACGCTAGTTTGCTAACACCTTAATAAATTAATCAGCTCTCCTTACTTCATTTGTACGAGCCAGTCTGGCACACTTGTACATCACAAGCCCTGTGTTCTTAACAAACATATGATGATAGGAGTTGTGTTGAAACTTGACACTGGTGTTGTCTATACTGTGCACACGCCTTGATATACCTTGAACAAAAAATGGAAGACTATATTTAAAGGTTCACCCTTTTACTGATTAAAAAAACATTTCACAAGGATAAGCACTAGTCAACAAATAGGAGCAAAAATAATATTGGGAGACTAAAAGTAGTTATTACTGCTTTTTTTAAAACTATGACATATTCTTATGTCCAGTTAGACAAATCTTACAGTAAAATAGATTATAAACAGCAGTCAACCAAAATATAACCAAAAATGCATTATTTTAAATGTCAAATGGGGTGAGTTGGTACATTGGCAAAAGACACCTATAATGCAAAAGAGACCAATAATCCTAGACCAGATTTTGTAGCCCCTTATCCTTTGCTACTAAATAAAACTGCCTGGACTAGGAAAGCTCTCTAGCAATTCCAGTAGAAAAATCTGATTATTTCAGGCTGAAATTGAAATTCAACTAAGAAAATTATGCCAGCTCTACAAAATTAAAGGGGTTGCCACGTAAAGGTTAGCAAAAAAAAAAAAAAAAATAAATAAATAAATAAGGACATTGCTTAAGTTTACAGATAAGAAAAAAAACTAAAAGCGAGGCCCAAAAGAAACCTACCATCAGGGGAAGATCCAATCTTTTTCCTTTTACTTGCACTTTCTAATCCCTTGTCATCATCATCTTCATCATCTCCAAGGCCCCCATCGCTTTCTGCTCCACCCCTTTTATCATCATCGTCATCATCACCACCCATAGGAATCCTACTAGACCTAGCGAGGGCTGCAGCATCATCAATATTCTCATCATCATAATCGTCAGTCACAGTTGTTGCGGGAGTGGCAACAGTCTTGTCAGCATCTGCATCATCAGATGACTTCTGAGTAACATTGTCTGTGGGAGATTTCTCTTTCTCAGACAGCTCTGAGTCTTGGTTAGATTCTGTTTTAACTGGAAGAAGAGGAGAAATTATAAGACAATGAGCGTATACTGATACAAATTGTTAGATAGTTAGTTTAGTATTGCGCACACTTTTAAGATAGTTAGTTTAGTCTTTTAGAAATGCACACTTTTTGGTACCGACATTGAACGCACATTTTATGACGACACAGACTGTAGGGTTAGAGGTTAAGTTTGACATAATAGGAATTCAGTTACTGCTAGACTCTTGGGGTGATCAGACATATTTTATCTTCTGACTAGACTGTGGCCCATCTTGTAAATAAATGTTATGATTTAAAGTTCATTCGAAGTCAACTTATTTATTCAAGTCTTTGTTCGTGTTATGTGATGTCTTCTCTACGATACTCGCGAAATTGAAATACATCTTCACAAGAAAACCCACGCACCTAGTATCCTGAAGTAACTTAGAAATATATCAGCTACAGCAAGAACTAACATTACAACAAGAAAGAGAAGATCATTACAAAATAAATAGTGAAGTGAAGTTCCCCTTTCAGACTTTGCGACCTATAGAGCAGATGATGTAAAGGTCATCTGTTTCTTTGGTCCCCGGTTAATAAGGGGGTCACATGGCCAGCACAACAACCAACCGCCTTTTCCCCAACTAATGACAAGTACTCATTAGAGCTGGGTCGACTCAAAGGCACCCAAAGATCCTGAAATTAAAAATCCCAGGACCCCTTGTTCTGAGGCCAACGTTTTACCACTCAGCCACCATGCATTAAATACAAATAAATAGCTATATCAATTTTTTTTAGTATTATTTTTTTTTAAAGGGAATCCGTCATGTGCATCTGCAGAATTTGCCTTTTTATTAGCGGCCCCCGTAAGGGGAAAAAGCCGCTATTAGGTTTGTGCAAAATGTCCGTCTGTCACACTCAGGGCGCCGAAACTAGAAGAGATATGAAAAATATTTTTTCACCATTAGATGCGGCTTGAAAAGTTTAGGTGCAACGGCTACTTTTAGTTTTCTAAAAGCAAACCGTTTAATTTATAAAATTATTTATGCAAGCGATTTTTTAATAAGAAAACACCAATTCTGAAACAATTACGTAAATGTAAGGGAGGAAATGTTACTATAATAAATGCTCTAGACACGCGGATATCACGCACATTTTTTAAAATGAACTTTTAGCAGCCACTTTCGTGTACTAGCGTAAAGCCCAGAAATGACATGATTCTAAACTAATTTCTTAATTTTTTAAAAAAATCAGATTTTTAAAAATAAAATTGTTTAATGCCCCCATTAGAATGAAAGAAGCATATTTTTGTGCGTTTTGTCTGTTGGTTGGTCTGTCCGTCACGGTTAGAAAAAAACACTAAAAGCTTTTGAAAATATGATTTAACCTTTACTGTTCTTTCAGAAATATTGCGATAGTTTAAGGATGGGAGCATACAGGAATTAAGCCAGGGACTTAGAAGAAACATCCGAAACATCTTGCGAATAGGCGGATCTGACAGGGATCCGACTCCGACGGGGCCGCCTCTGAGTTTGTGTATTACACAAACTCTCTTTGTAATCTTGTTATTTGCAGAATCTGACTTTTTAGTATTTGACACAATGTTATTATGTTTTTGGTTATGCAATGTTCTTTCCATCTTCTTCACAGAAGATGAAGTTTCTTCTGGTGTTTTGTGACTTTTTTTACATGGCACTTATTGTGTTTCCATTCTCTAGTTAGCTGATCTGTAATGATTGTTCTTGTGGCTGAGTTATTCAAGTTCAGTAGAGCAGAGAATGCAGGCTGGTTTGTCTTTATTATTTTAGGGAACCAACTGTGAGCCAGTTTTGGAGCCAGCTTAAAGTTACGTGTTGGTTATGAAGTCAAGATGTACTGTGAACTTGAGCTGTTAGTTATGGGTGTAACCTCTAGTTAGTGTACTAAAATGTAATTATTGTTGCATGCATCTGAACCTGAGCCAGAATAAAACATTTTTTTTTGTACATGGCATAACAATTATCTGATCTTATATATTACAGACATTAATATTACCTTTTGCTGAAGTTTCTCTCTCTTTCCTTTTTTTATTTTCTGAGTTCTGGTCACCTCTTTCTTTCTCAACCTCTTCTTCTTCCTCCTCCTCCTCTTCTTCCAGTTCCTCATTCATCTCATGTTGTTTTTTGAACGATTCCCAGTCTGGGTTTTTCTTTTTATTTCTGTAATTCAAATAACCAGTTTAGAACAAAGTCAAAAATAGTAGCACAAATTTTAAACTTCATAAAGAAATTTTCTTAAAGGTCAATGAATAGCCAACATGAAACTCAAAATACAGAATTCGTCGGAAACAAAAACAACCTAAATCGTGGATTATCAAAGGAGCAAACACAAGAAAACTGTAAGCTCCAATTTAACAGTAACATCTTCCAGTTGAAAGGTCAATGAATAGCCAACATGAAACTCAAAATACAGAATTCGGAAACAAAAACAACATAAATCGTGGATTATCAAAGGAGCAAACACAAGAAAACTGTTTGTAAGCTCCAATTTAACAGTAACATCTTCCAGTTGAAAGGTCAATGAATAGCCAACATGAAACTCAAAATACAGAATTCGGAAACAAAAACAACATAAATCGTGGATTATCAAAGGAGCAAACACAAGAAAACTGTAAGCTCTAATTTAACAGTAACATCTTCCAGTTGAAAGGTCAATGAATAGCCAACATGAAACTCAAAATACAGAATTCGGAAACAAAAACAACATAAATCGTGGATTATCAAAGGAGCAAACACAAGAAAACTGTAAGCTCTAATTTAACAGTAACATCTTCCAGTTGAAAATGTGATTCCATAATTCTGAGACATTGGTATTTAAGGCTGACAGTTTTATGGTGATGTCAAAACTTAAGGAAAGCAGAATTTGTGCTTGGTGCTAGGTGACTCTATGTCAATCAGGTTACCTGACTTTAAACAGGTAATTATCAGCTTAATAAATGGAATAAGAAAGGCCTAAAAGATAACATGGATAACTTATTAACTATGGTCTCTTATTGATTTTATTTGTAATTTCTAAACTATTGTCTTTTTCTATTTTATTTCTCTACTAAAGATTTTCTTAACAAAAAGTTACAAACTTTTGATGCCAACCAGCTGAAACTAAAGCTTCTTTTAGTAATTCCTCTCATTTAGATGTACACATAGGAATAACTGAGATCTCATATACTTATGGAGTGATGCTTAATGTTTTGTCATTATAAGATGTGCCAATGTTTTAGAAGAGAATGTAAAATTAATTGATAAATTCACTTTGATAGTTGTTACCTGACTAAATATACAGGTCTGCTATTGCCAACCCTGTGCATAAACTCTTCATTTTTCTTGGTGGTTGTATACTCTGTTAGATAGGAGGACCATGTACTGGTTTCTTTGACAGAGTCATTAGATTCAGGGGGTGGGTCCAACATATCAATCTCCATCTGAGCTGTCAGGCTTCTCTGTTCAAACAGAAACAAACATTGAAATATCTGTAAATAAGTCATCTTCATTTACTTTGTTAGACCTCAATGAAACTTGTGGACATGTTATCATTATTGAAGGTTGGAGACTTTGAAATTGAAATATTTTTTTTGTCAAATTTTACATCAAGCAAAACAAGTCACACAGGGCCACATTGAACTAGTACTATGAAATGACCAATGAACCTCATTCACCAAATGTAAACAAACAACATAAAACAATCAAAATTATGTATCAGGTGACAGCCTTTGTGGATTGCATAATTTGTATAGAAGATATAGAGAACCACGTGGCTAAATGTTGTTTGCTTTTGATTGGTGAATGAGGTCTATTGGTCAAGAACATAATTCTTACTTCAACCCCCAACAAGTTGACTTAGGTTGACCTAAATCTTTCTGATACTAAAAACACACACACACACATCATCAGTCATTTTTTTATTTTGCACCTATTTTATGATGATTACACACTTCTTCCCAGATCAATGTAACAAATAAACAGACTTGAAAAAGCAGACCCCTTCACACAATGAGTTGAGGAAAATGGGGTGAAAGTGAACACACACACTTTAGGCATGAACATTTTTCATGACATGGAATGTTGTTGACAACAGTAGAAAAAGAGATGTGTGTTCACTTTAAATCCCAAGTAGGAAGTGAGTTCACTTTGGTGATCACTTACTGGAGTTTACTTTGGTGATCACTTACTGG
>JADKLZ010079391.1:12792791-12805302 GCA_021533235.1 Biomphalaria straminea | reverse complement strand
ACTTTGGTGATCACTTACTGGAGTTTACTTTGGTGATCACTTACTGGAGCACAACAAACATGAAAACAAAGTGTTTGCAAGAATAATATTTGACTCCTAAATTCTGGATGTAGCATATATACACATTTCATTTGAACTTAGCGATTTTCTTTTTAAGAACTAAACAAATTACTTTCTTAAACATATTTTTTGCACAGCACTACAAGCACATTAAAGGGGGGAATAAGACATTGTGTTAACATCTCAAAGGTTAAAAACTCTAGGCTAACACTAAGCTCTTTGATATCTGAACATTTCCTCTTGTAATTCTCTCTCATACTATTGGAGGCGTGGCGTAAAGGGCTTGTCTTTCAAACTGAGGTCCTGGGTTCAAATCCTGGTGAAGATTTGATTTTTTTTTTTTAATTTTAGGATCTTACGGGGGAGTCTGAGTCCACCCAGTTTTAATAGGTACCTGACATTAGTTGGGGAAAAGTAAAAGGTAGTTGGTCACTGGGCTGGCCAAATGACACCCTCATTAACGTTGAGCCACAGAGATGACTTTTACTTCATCTGCACTATAGATCACAAGGTCTCAAAGAGGAACTTACTTACTTACTCTTTAAATCATTTAAAAAAACATTGTTTAACACTGCACTACTTACAATGACAAACTTGAAAGGGTTATCATCCATCAGGATTAATTCAGCCTGCCTGAGATAAGCCTGCTCCAGGGTATTCCTCTGATGGCGGGTGGCCCATCTTCCTCCAGCACCACCTTTCTCTTTCTGCTCCTCAAAAAGTTTGGCCAACTTGACAGGCATGTCATCCATGACCAGATGTTGGACCTGCAGATCAAGAACAACATAAACTTTGAAACATTTGTTACTAGTTAACCTACATAATTTAGTTACAGAACTTAAAAGTCTTCTTGGGTATTGCATTTCCTTCAGGATTCTAGTGGAATGAACATTTATAGGTCATGAACATGAGGTAAAGAAGAAGAATGAATCTTTATTGTGCGTTTTCTTCAGGATCCCAGCGGAATGAACATTTATAGACCATGAACATGAGGTAAAGAAGAAGAATGAATCTTAATTGTGCATTTTCTTCAGGATTCTATAATGGAATGAACATTTATAGACCATGAACCTAAGGCTAAAGAAATTAGACGAATGTCTGCTAAACAAAAATTCCCCCTGGGTACACCTTATAGGGGTATCTTGCCGGTCCCAAGCCCAGGTAAAGGAGGAGGGGTGATCGTGAGGCTAGCAACCTCACATCACTAAACTATTGCTACAGAAACCGGAAACGCACCAAACCAACTAGAACTTGGCCAGGAAGGTTCCTCTATGGAAGAGTTTATGACGTGTACTAGTGAAAGCCGTCTAGAAGCTAGCACACCGACAAACCTTCTGACGACCAAGACCTCAACCAGGATAGGGACCTGGAACATCAGAACCCTATATGATAGTGGCAGAATAAACAAAGTGGCAAACGAAATGAGAAAGTACAAAATCAAGGTTCTAGGCCTCAGTGAAACACGATGGAATGGAAGCGGTCTAAACAATCTGACAACTGGAGAAAGCATTATATATTCTGGACATGAAGATCTAGATCACGATCACACACAGGGAGTAGCACTTCTACTATCAAGAGAGACATCAAAGGCTTTGTTGGGATGGTAGCCAGTTTCCTCAAGACTAATTTCAGCCAGGTTTAATGCAAAGGGAAGGAAAATATCCATTATCCAGTGCTATGCACCCACAAATGCAGCACCAGAAGAAGAGAAAGAAGAATTTTATAACCCTCTTCAATCTATACTAGAAAAAGCACCTAAAAATGATATCAAGCTTATTATGGGTGACCTGAACGCTAAAGAAGGTACAAACAATGCTGGAAAGGAGCTCTATATGGGTAAACATGGTACAGGCACATGCAATGAAAATGGGGACTTATTTGCTGATTTTTGCGCATTCAATGATCTCATCATAGGAGGAACCATCTTTCCACCCAAAAATATACACAAGACAACATGGATTTCCCCAGATGGTAAAACGGAAAACCAAATTGACAATTTTGCAATCTCCCGAAAATGGAGGAGAAGTCTACTCGATGTTAGGGTGAGACGAGGAGCAGATGTAGCTTCTGACCATCATCTACTAATAGCAACAGCAAGGTTCAAACTTAAATCCTTTAAGGATTTTTCAGACAGACCACACTACAAATTCAACACCCAGTACTTGAAGAGCAAGGAAAACAAGGTACTCTTTAACTGTGAGGTTAAAAACAAATTTGAAGTACTTGCTGGACTAGTGAAAGATGAAACCCTTGAGCAGCACTGCCTCACTCTCCAAGAGATATGAAAAAGCACATGTACAGATGTCCTAGGCAGGAAAACGAAACAACACAAGGAATGGTTGTCTGCGGAGACATGGTGCAAAATCCAGGAACGGAAAGAGCTAAAAGAAAAGATCAACTAAAGCCAGAACAAAAAGCTAACCTTAGAGCCCAGTATTGTGCAGTAAACAAGTCTGTAAGAAAGAATGCTAGAGAGGACAAAAAACGCTTCCTTCATGAAATGACAGTCGATGCAGAAAAGGCAGCAGGTTTAGGTTTTAGGTTTTAGTTTTAGGCACATCGGCACAGTATAGGCCAAAAGGCAGCAGAGCAAAGAGACATGAAAAGGTTGTATGACATAACAAGAACCTTAGCAGGAAGAAATACCAACACCAACAAGCCAGTGAAAGACAAACAAGGAAAGATCATCACCAGTGATGTTGGACAGAAGGAAAGATGGGCAGAACACTTTCAAGAAATCTTGAACCGACATCCTCCTGAATCGATTCCGGACATACCCCCAGCAACAGAAGAAATGGATGTTAACACAGGGAAGGGGAAATCATCAAGGCCATCAAGAATGCAAAAAGTGGAAAGGCGCCAGGCCCAGATGGTATACCAGTAGAGGCACTAAAAGCAGATCCCAAAATATCAGCTGAAATGCTGCACCCACTGCTATGCAAGATTTGGGAACTAGAACAGGTCCCAAAAATCTGGAAACTGGGTTATCTAATTAAACTACCCAAAAAAGGTGACCTTACCCAATGCAACAACTTGCGAGGAATCATGTTACTGTCAACCCTTAGCAAGGTCTTAACTAGGATAATATTAGAACGCCTGAAAGATGCTCTAGACAAAAGACTAAGACCAGAACAGGCTGGATTCCGTAAGGAAAAATCATGCACTGACCACATTGCTACACTACGTATTATCATAGAACAATCTATCGAGTGGCAATCTCCTCTGTATATGACCTTTGTTGATTTTGAGAAAGCCTTTGACAGTATTGACAGGGACATAATCTGGAGACTGATGAATCACTACGGAATCCCAACACAATTCACCAATATCATTAAATAGTTATATGATGACTCATCTTGTCAAGTAATACACAATGGTAAGCTGACCAACCCTTTTCAAGTAAAAACAGGAGTAAGGCAGGGATGTATGCTTTCGCCCTTGATATTTTTACTGGTGATTGATTGGGTCATGAGGCAGACAGTCTTAAATAATAAAAGCGGCATACAGTGGACACTAACACAGCATTTAGAAGACCTGGATTTCGCCGATGACATCCTTGATACAGACCACTTCACCTATCTTGGAAGCAGAGTTAGCAAAGATGGTGGAGCTGATGATGATATACTAATTCGAATAAATAAAGCTAGGTTTGCCTTCTCAACTCTTCAAACAATCTGGCGCTCCAAGGCAGTATCTCTACATAACAAGATAAGAATCTATAATACTAACGTTAAGTCTGTTCTCCTTTACGGTTCGGAAACTTGGGGAGTCACTAAAAGAAATATGGAAAAGCTCCAAACTTTTGTTAACAGATGCCTACGCCGGATATTAGGAATTAGGTGGCCAGAAAAGATAACCACTACCGATTTGTGGAAAAAAACAAGACAAAAGCCCATAGCACAAGACATTACCTAACGAAAATGGAGCTGGATAGGACACACCCTGCGAAAACCAGCTACCAATGTTGCAAGGCAGGCTCTTGACTGGAATCCACAAGGAAAGAGGAAAGTGGGCAGACCCAAGCAAACCTGGAAGAGGTCAGTCATCAGTGAAGCTGAGGGTACTGGAATGACATGGAAGCAGATGAAGAAAGCTGCTCAGAACCGAGTTCGGTGGAGAGGTGTGGTTGAGGCCCTATGCTCCCCTGGGAGTACACAGGCTTAAGCTAAGCTGCTAAACAATGAATTAAACAGCAAAATTTAGAGTTAAAGACCATGAACCTAAGGTAAAGAGATGAATGAATCTTGTGCATTTTCTTCATGAGTCTAACGGAATGAACATTGATAGACATTTTTATGCTTAAATACTGAATGTTTTAATGGTATACAATCAATTCATTAAATAACATTTTGAGAGTAAATCTGCCATTCTCTATGTGAAATTATAAAATATATATTTAACACAACTTTTATCAAATTAATCCTAAAATTCTGACCCTACCTGCCTAACAATATTCTGCACCACTTTGTCCATGGTAAACAGCTGGTAGGCCTCGATGCCAAACATTTCCCTCATTGTGTCTTCATACTGACTGGACTCCATGTTACCATCCAGCACAGCTCGTATCATGTCCAGAAAGTAGGAGTAGTAGTCTTCCACCTCCACTTCCACTAAGGTCAAGAAATAAAGGTCAGAACACATTCATCAGGTTATGTTTGAGGTTCATAGATAAATATAAACTATCTATGCAATGGTTAACTGACAAAGGAGCGCATATTTATTTATGATAGTTAATCAGCATCAGATTTAAAGTAAAGGCCATTGGAAGGATTTTTGTTGCAGCCCTTACCCTCTTTCAAGCCTCAAATTTCCATGAAAATATGAATAAATCTAGCAGTTATTATTATAGCTTTTATATGGCGCTACTTTCATGCTTATAGCATGCTCAGAGCGCTTTGGTCCAATCTCATTTGTGGACCAGTTGGGGGGGGGTATCTAGGAGTTGGTTTCCCGTGCTGCCTTTGGGCGCTCAGTAAACACAACTCTGCCTGAGTCGGGTGTCGAACCTCGAGACCCCTTCTAGGTAGCCAAGAAAGCCAAGCTCATGCCGCATTTGGCCTCTCGACCACGCTTCCCACAAGTATGTCAAATTTATAAAGAGAGTACATGGAAACTTCATTTTCCTTCTTTTCTTTAACAAACATCTCTTGTTAGAATCTAAATAACCAGCTAAGGCCCAAACTGCTATGTCTCCACATAAGCTAATGAACACTATTTTTCTTCTAATTATATAAGGACATCTAATTATTGCACTATTCTAAAATTCTATTTTTGTTTTAAAATTACTTTGAACAGAAGATAAAGATACATACATGGTGAGCGCAAACGCAAGGCGAGAGCCACAGATTCTTTTCTCTCCTTCTTGGTCACAGCTTCTTCGGCCATGAGTTTCTGTTTCAGGGAGTAAGCTTTCAACAAGCGGGAACACAATATTTGGTGAAGCCGAAGAAATATATACCAGGTAGAGTTGCAATAAAACAATGTGTAGCGGTCCTGGGGTGAAAAATACAAATCACAAAAGTAGTTTGCATTTAGAACAAATATTTGAAAACAGGCTAAAAAAAATGTAATTTGGTCAATGAAAAATAAAATATAAGTAATTTTATGTAAAGAAATGAAACTTGATAATTATCCACAAAACTTGTCCTCAAAACACAATTGTTTAAGTAATAAAAAATGAATAATATGGAGATAATTACATGATCATCTTCATTCCCGTCTATTCCTCCATTCTTTTCAGACTCTGCTTCCTCATCTTCCTTCTTAATATTTTTGACACCTTCCTCAGCTGATTCACTTTTGACTCCGTTCACTTTCTTTTTCTTCTCTTCAACTTCCTGACTTGACTTGTCTTTGGTCTTTTTGCTGCTTTCTTGGTTTCTTTGAACATTGACTGTTGAGTCTTCCTCATCCACATCCATATCTACAAAATGATAGATATACTAAAGCTACCTTCTGGATGTTTCATAAGAGTGAACAATTGGAGAACCAGGAATGAAATATTAATCTTGTGCTCTAGATGTGAACTACTAAAAAAAAAATGCAACACTGACTACTTGACAAATTTTTGTTAATTTTGCTGAAAAAAACTCAAGGAACTACTTACTACAAGGTCAGTTCAAGAGATATCAAGTGTGTTTATATTTTAAATGAGCACATTTAAAAAAGTATGAAAGTAACATTTTTGTTGAACCTTGCTTCTATCACAATGATAATAAACTGATAATAAAAAGTCAGTACCTAGTATTCTTTGAAGAAAGCTTAGGATTTTTAACTCTTCAAAACCGTAATGACGCTGACAGCGACCGATCACTATTTCCCTGTTTACTTCTTTTTCTTTTCTAATCCACGTTTTTAATCCATTAAATGGTTTAAGGAAACGCTAGAGCGGCCACTTTGAATGTTTTTTTCTTCTGATACTGTGAGGATTTAAGCTGTTTTTCTTGTTCTAAATATTTTTTTTCGTAAGTGACTAGTGAATTTTTCGCTTTTGCATCAGACATCATGGCTGACAGGTCATCTTGCTGTATTACTGCTGATCAGGCTCTAAATATCATTTTAGATATGAATGATAGTGACTTAGACTTAGATCTAGTAGATCTAGAAATGTATACTGAAATTGATTTTCAGCCTTCAGATTCCAGCGAGTCTGATAGTGAATCTCTAGATCTAGGAAAAGAGGTTAACAAAAGGGGGCGTCGCCCCAACCAGGCCCCAGTAGATCTAGAAAGAAACCTCACTAAAAGTGTAAATATTGATCAAGTTTAACACAGTTATGTTTTTTATATAGATAATTGGATAGAGTTTAATAATTCATACAATAATAATGATTGAGGACTGTTGAAATATTCTTTTTTACTTGGGTAAGTCAGTTTTTAGAAATTAAAATTTTTGAATTTTTTTTTTTTCATCTCTGAAATTGCCTTTTTTTTTTCCAGTGACTATCTATAACACTGAAAGATACATTTTCTTGTAGTACATTCAATTTCCAACTAAATTTTATGTGACATGTCTATGTTTTAACAAACAGAAAAAACAGTATGACGTTTTTAAAAGAGCATATGTGATAAAAATTGTGGGAAGAAAAAATAATTCCGGTAGAATGAGAAAAAAAATTATGGTTTTTAAGAGTTAAGACCCCTACATCCAACCACAACACACAGAAATCATATGATCAGCAAAAAGCTTAACAACTGTGTCATATTTTTGGCCTAACACAAGTAGACCAATTCCCTTAATTTCAGTAACAAAATGTAAATTTTTTTTCATTTATAATACTACGTAGTTTAGATGTCTTAAGTATTTTTAACAACCAAAAGAGCAGAAACAATTTTATATAACCTAGTCTTTCCAGTTTTACTGTGAAACCAGCCTTCTCAAACAAACCACTTATGCTAAAGTATAACAAGATACTCACCTTCATTGACCTCCCCGTCATCATCACTTAGTTCACCCCGAGGAGCAAAGAACAGATCAGGGACAAAATGTTTGACCAGCTGTTTGATTCGAGTCTTGGCTTCCTTATCCACACCTGTAGATTGTTGGAAATTGTTGAAAATTTTGTCCTTCAAAAACAGTTTTCTATACATATATATACAAAATATAAATATAGCTTTACAAAATCATGATAAAGTCTTAACAAAATTCTTGTTACTCTCATTAAATATTCTAAATGTATTAAAAATATAGTATCAACTAACTATATTGCTTGGTTGAGATGAGATTTTTTCATTGATTTGAAAGATCTTTAAATTATCCTTAAGATTTAGGGTATAAGAAATAAAGCTTATATCAATTAACATTTTAAAAAATAATAGAACCCAATCTATACATTTATTCCCACACAAGCTAATGTGCACAAGAGAAACCAATGTATGTTTTAAATAATTTATCATTAGTACAACAGTATCCTACAAGTGGCAGACAATACACGCAACATGCAGAAACAGCTGAGTCCCTAAGTCCCTAGACTGACTTACCAGTCTGTCTCTTGACATGATGAATTATAAGATTGCCAGCATCTTCAATCAATGAACGATCTTCATAAACAAAGGTTAACATGGGACCTTGTGGTGGGGCCTCTTCACTGTCAGCCCTCTGAAAAAAAAAGGTAAAAGTTGATCATTAATAACCCAGTAACCCAAGAATGACATAGAAATTATGTTATTAAAAATATGTGGAAAATATATGAATGTATAATAATGTATATAAATGTTTTTTTTTTTAAATATAGTTACATAATACAGAGATTTTGTATTTTTATATTTAACATTACTACTATGTGCTATGGGAACTGAAAACTGACCTCATCATAGATAGTTTCAATTTGATTCAACAAAGACTTTCCTCTGATGGCCTTGATGTCATGCTGCTTGAAGTTGGCACACTGGTGGTCCAGTGACTTCAAATAAAACTTTTCATTCTGTTCTTTCCACAGCTTGTTGAACTGTTTCTGGGCCTCTCGCCATTCTTCATCTTTAGCTTTCAGTCTACACACAAAAATTCACATTGTGTGTTCATTCTAATTTTCTTACAAGTAGATTATTGAACTTTCTAGACAATTTAAATCCACAGTCCATTAACTCTTATCTGACGATACCAACATTGATTCCACCAGAGTGTGGTAAATAATTACAGAGAGAAAGAGTTAAGAGGACTTCCTAACACTTATGTTGTCGGAGAAGATGCTCAAACAAAGATACTCTGCGTCACTTTTAGTTGTCCAAGATAGTTATGGGAACAATGTAGGTTACTATACATAGTCTAGTGTTTGTATGTTTTAGTAGTTTCTGAGGTTCCATCAAAAATGAAGATTATTACCAATAGCTCAAATAAAAGTAGGAGGAATTTGAAGTGTGGACTATCTTGACAGCCCAAAGAGGGTACTACAAGACCAAGCACAAATTCCTAATAACACACTTTAAAAACATAGTAGAACTTAGAAACATGACAACTAAAGTTCAAAAGCACATCCAATTTTAACATTGTATCATATTAGTAATACTTCATTAGGTATCAAAAGATAAGAGCTAGAAGATATTACTAATAAAGAAGCATGATCTGGAGCTAGGCTTAGTTACTATAGCAGCATCTTATTATCCCTTTTTTTGAGCATGTTTTATTTATACCAGACTTACCTTCTAAGCACCAAAGGTACTGCCACCACTGGATTTTTCTTAAGTCCTTCAATAATATCACTGGATTTGTCTCCATAGATTCTGAAATACAGATAAGAAATTTGATATAAATTTGGGAACTTCTGTTAGATATAGCAACCTAATATTTTCCTGTTACATTGAGGAATCTTTTGATTCACTAGTAAAATGAGGTCAGGACCGAAATCCCATAGCTGCCTTTACTGGTTTAGAGTAGATGGTGACAAATGGTGGCTCAGAGGTATAGCGCTTGGCTTCCAAACTGGGGGTCCCAGGTTTGAATTCTGGCAAAGTCTGGGATTTTTAATTTCAATATCTTTATGTGCCTGAGTCCACCCAGCTTGATTGGTAGTTGAATGGCTTATATATGCCACTGATGGATACAACCCACTTTAGGAGTAAAGTAAGACAAAACATTTCTTTATTTTTCTCACCTATGTATGGAGTTTCTATTGATGCACTCAGAGGTGCCCCCAAGAGTGTTGTCTAATCTAAATTTGGCTGCCTCTTCCTGGGGCATTCTATTTATCTTCTTCAAAACAGCCTCCAGTGACTTGATGGTTGAAAAGTTGGTCTCAATCACGTAGTCCAGCTGTAGTACAACAAAATATTAACGTGCTAGACTACAACTGGCTAAGACAACTTTTTTTTTAGCATACATATGTTCTTTAAAATAAAAATTATAGCAACACTTACCTCAAACCTTTCATCTTCACATTTATAAATATTTTCCTCATACTGCGTTTTCCTCGATGTGACAAATGAAGAGTCTTCAGACCAAGTTGGAAATGATACCCATGTATCATTCAGCACCTGTCAAGAACAAGAGGCTTAGTAGAAAACTTTAATTTAAAAAAAAAGTGATAAAAGTGTAGTGTTTTTTTTCAATGAAAGTACTTACTTCTCTACACAGAGCAGTGCGGCCACTACATTTAGGGGGGACAAACTTATTCGGAATACCTCGATAACTTGCACCATATCGCTTGCATGTATTGAAATCTGAATTGGAAAGAAGAGAATTAAAAACTTCAGTTCAATTCCAAAGTTCAGTTGGTTATTTGCAAGATTCCAAGAATTTTTCATTTCTTTTTACATATTGGTTCACATTTCAATATTAACACAGATGAACTACATAACTAATGTAAAAGAATTATATAACTAATGTAAATATTAATGTACTATATCAACTGTGAAAATGTTCATAAGATGCTCTTACTTCCTCAAAAAATATAAGCTTTCAGATTAAAACAAAGAGAAAAGAGACAGAGTCAATTACCTATTTCCATGGCAAGTTCTCCGCTAATCCTTTCCTTCTGTGCAGCCCCGTGAGGCACAGTTTCAATGCCACCACCTTGTTCATTGACGCCAAGTAAATCTCTGAACTCTCTGAACAGATCTGGGAACTTTCTGTGTTGTGAAACAAAGAACAAACTGAATGTACTATACATACAACCCAACACATTTTCTATGACCTTTTCATTAATATTAGGATTTATAACATTAGGGTTTACAACAGTTGGATTTATTTTGTTTGAACAAAGCTAGGAATAAAAAAAAAAAGTCAAACTCACGAAAGAAAAAAACTGACAAGAGTGACAAGCTCTTGCTTGGTGACTATTTCTTGGTTGAACAGAACAATAGAACGAAGAAAGTTGTCATAAACTTCTTGGTGACGCAAAGCCTTGCGTACCTAAACATGGTAATAGAAAAGTGAAAACATTAAATCCATATTTTTTTTTCCAACTTAATAAATATCCTAGATTTTATTTTGTGAGCTAAAAAATAATACAATTAACTTTACCTTGTCAAAAAATGCATACTCTGTCAAAGTTCCTGTCTTGCTTGCGTCTGCCAAACTGAAATCTTTTGGTACACCTTTTTTCTTTCAAAAAGAAATAAAAAAAGAAAAAGAAATTAACATTAAGCATTGATGCATGAACAAAAATATATAGAAAAGGTTATTTGGCATGAATTAGTATCCACTAATATTGATGTACAATCTTTTCACACAACGTTTTACTAGCTCAATAGACAAGCAAACTCTACATTGTTTTGTGCCTTAATTTTTTTTAAAGGACAATTTCAGTTACAAGTAAAAATTAGAAAGTTATTTTAACAAAGCTCTAACAGGATTCAGGAAAGTAAAAGCTTACCTTCACTGGAGGTTGGTAAGACGATGCCGGAGCTGCCGTGGCAGCAGTGGCAGGCCTTTTGACAGCAGTCCCTGTTTTATTTGTCTGTGTTTTGCCACTGGTGTAGCCAGGTTTTTTAACAGTTGGATTGTGATCATTACGTACTCCCAGCGTTGACTCAGCCTGTTCAATGAACAGTTTATCTCTTGAGATCTTAAAAAACATTCTTAAAACCTTAAGTACCTTTTTTTAGACATAAATCTTATACAAATGTCTTGAAAAACTTAAATGTGGAAAATAAATTAAATTGAAAACTTTAGTACTTTAGGAGTAGAAAAACTTGTTCTTAATAAAAAAAATAATTTTAATATAGAAGAATTAAAGACTATTTTTTACTTATGGATATGACTCATCATTTTGGTTGAATATTTACAAGAAATGGGTACATATTGTTAAAGATAGAATTTAAAGATTATTACTTACAAATGAGGCCACACCATAGCTCGAGGCTCCATTAGCATCAGGAAGGAACTGACCAAATTCTGCTAACAGATCCTCTTGGTGCTTGAAGAGGTTGGCAACCTGCTGGTAGACTTCACTCTCAGTAAGTGGTTTGCTGGGTCCAACATTGCCACCCTGAACCATGATACAGATATGAATGTTTACACTTGGTAAGTAATAGAACAAAAATTAAATAGCCTAAAACTTTTGAACATACGACACTATGCCAAATGATTTTGAATAATAACTTAATAATAAGGATAAGCACTTTCTATGCCACTAGTATTTGAAGAGCCTTCAATATGTTAAGGAAGTCTAACATCCTATTGCAATGTACTGTTAGGAGGTAATTGCATTCTATCACAATAGGATTGAATATGTTGACCTAAGAATAAAAAGAAAATGTAGATTACATCTCTTGTTAGACGCTGTTCCTTTTGATATGTGTGTAAGATCTCCAGAAATTGCTTATATATGTCTGGCTGACCTTGAAATCGATTCTGTGAAAAGAAAAAAAAATGAAATTCAAAACCAGATTCATCACACTCATTTACACACAACTACCTCACCAGATTCATCACACTAAAGTACACACAACTACCTCACCAGATTCATCACACTAAAGTACACACAACTACCTCACCAGATTCATTACACTAAAGT